>PVKN010029822.1:0-12895 GCA_004027915.1 Capromys pilorides
CAATGGGCAAAGTGGGCCTGGTAGTATATACCTATAATTCCTGCACTCTGGGAAGCTAAGGGAGAAGGATCACAAGTTTTATCCCATTTTTTGGCACCCGTGTCTTAAATAATAAAACATGATTGGGACATAGCTCAGTCGATAAGCACTGGGGATATATCCAACATGACAATCAATCAATCAATCAATCTATTTATAATAAACCTAAACAGATATTTCTCAAAACAGGAAATATAAATGGCTAACAAACACATGAAAACCAGAGGTTTACTAAAAATCACTAGTTATCAAAAATACAATGAAGATACTTACCTCAACCCCAGAAAGAATATCTACTATCAAAAAGACTATCATTGCCAGGGAGATAGCTCAGTGGAATAAGTGCTTGACTGGCAAGCTCAAGGTCCCAAGTTCAATCTCTGGTATCAGTAAAAAAAAAAAAAAAAAAAAAAAAAAAAAAAAAAAAAAAAAAAAAAAAGAAAAAGAAACAAACAAACAAAAAGACTAACATAGCTGCAGCCTGTGCTGGCCCTGTCCCCAGGCAAGTTGAGCTGGCCACCTTGACTGGGCTGGACCTGTAATCCCAGCACAGGTGAGGCTGAAAAAAGGGGGATCACTACAAGTCCAAGAGTCCAAGCTCTGTAGTGAGACTGAGTAACAACCAAACACATTTAAAAAAGAAAGAGAAAAACAAAACAAAACAAAAACCTAAGATAACAAATGCTGGTGCAAAAGGGACTTGGGTGCATGCTAATGGTGGAATATAGAGTAATATACCTATTATGGAAAACAGTATAGCAGTCCCTCAAAAAAATTAAGAATGAAATTACTATACAACCCAACAATCCTATTACTGGGTAAATAGCCAAAGGAAACAAAATCAGTATGCTGAAGAGAAATCTGCACTTCCGTTTTTCAGTACTATTTACAACTGCCAAAAAGATGCAAACAATCAAAGTATCTATCAGCTGCTAAAGGAATAATACAGAAAAACATGGTCCATACACAAGAATGTAATATTGTCAGCTATTAAAAAAATATTAAGTTCCGTCTTTTGTAACATGGATAGAATTGAAGATCATAACAATCAATGAAAGCTGAGGATGTAGCTCAGTGATACAGTGCCTGCCTGGCAAGTGTGAGGTACTGAGTTTGATTCCTGATACCAAAAAAAAAGTGAGTGCAATAAGCCAGGCATATGTAGCCACATATAGACTAGGCAGCATAAGCAAGTGCCTGGCAAGTGTAAGGTCCTTAATTCAATCCCTGGTACTGAAAAACAAAACAAAACAAAAGACAAGTATAGATACTATATGATCTGACTAATCAGTTGAATCTAAGAGTTGATCTCATACAAGTAGGAAGTAGAATAGTTACCATAGGTTATGGAGAGTGTGGTGGGGGTAAGGGGTCAATGTGTAATAAATTACAGTTGGCAGTAGGAAATTTTGCTGCATTACACTGCATAGAAAGCTGAGGAAAGATGAGAATAACATTATAAATTTTGAAAGCTTGGAGATAAATGATGAGGCACGTGTTTAAACTGATTTAATATTATACATGAAATGACAACACACATGTAACAAGATTTTATTATAAAATCTATGTAAATTTATTTAAATATAGCATATTTTTTAATATATAGTGTCTCTATTTTGTGTATAAGTCAAAAATAGTTATTTTTCAAGAAAAAGCTTCCTTATGTAGTTTATGCTGGCCTTGAACTCATAGTGATCCTCCTACCTCAGCCTGGTATGTGCTAGCATATCCAGCTCAAAAAAATAAAAAAAGAGAAAAAATTAAAAACAATAAAGCATAGTATGAAGCCCCTGAAGGTACAGGGGTGACTCTCTTCATTACTTTGAATGTTCTCATATCTTTATATTATTCTCACCAGTCACAGTCCATTAAGGAAAGTAAAAAAACCTAACAACTCCATATGACTTAATCTCTATCACTGTTAGGCTCTACATGAGCATCTATATATTATTATATCAACACCAAATCTACATTAACATGTGCCTGCTGGCTTGGGGCACTGGTCATATATGTCAGACTGTCCTGTGCTGCCTGATAGGACTACTGGTAGTTCAGAATCAACTGGCAGAAAGTCATGTGACTTATGGCCCTGTCACAAATTAGTAAGAAAATCTGGTATGTAAAAATTCCATTATAGCAATTGTATGACAAGAAAGTATGCCTCTTTACAAAGCTATGAAGAAGAGCCAGCCTGATAGCTCAACAGACTAAAGTGCTGCTTAGGCAGACAGCAGGGGCCACAGTTCAATCCCCAGCATGCCAAGCCAGTGCCAGCCCTGCCCCCAGGGCATGCTGAGACAGCAATTGAGACTGGGCATGGTGGCACGTGCCTGTAATCCCAGTGCTTGGAAGGCTGAAAACAGGAGAATCACTACAAGCGTGATCTACATATTGAGATCCTGTACCAAATACATTTAAAAAAAAAAAAATTAGTTGTTTAGATTACCAGAAGTAACCATGCAAAATTAGTAGGAGAAAAAAAAGGCATTGTTGGGAGGCTGTAAAACAGGAGAAGAATCACTACAAGTCCAATCTACATAGTGAGAACCTATAGACTCTGCCCTAAATAAAAATAATAACAATAATAAAATAAAAAAATTTAAAAAGCTATGAAGAACAAGATTCTTTTAAAAACAAAAGATAGAAACTAGCTGTTATAGTTTATGTTGCTCTCTGCTGCCCTGGTTGGTCAGTTGCCTCTGTTACCATTTTGTTGCTGTCCTGCTGCAATGAACTGCTGCTCTCTGCCATATGACAGTCTGCCTTGGAGCCCACCAAGTATGGACTGAAACCTCCACTAACTGTGAGCTAAATAAACCTTTCCTTCCTTCATTTTGGGTGTCAGGTATTTGTCCTAGCAAGGAGAGAAGAGTAACTAAGAATACTGTAGGAGTGGGGTCATTACTATGACTAACCTCACCATGTGGATTACAAGTTTTTGGAAATGGCTTATGGAAAGAGACAGGAAAGATTCAGGGATGTTCCCTACTTGCAAAGAGCTGGATAAACTTCAGCTGTATGGTAGGGGAGATTCTGGTCAGAGCTTAGACCAGAAGACTGGCTTAAAACTTGGGTATAAAGGATGACTTATAAACAGAAATAGGAAATGTTTGGAGAGGTCGTCTACTTGCGAAGAGCTGGAAAAGTTTCGGCTGTTCTGTAGGCGAGATTCTGGTCAGAAGTCAGACCAGAAGGCCTGCCTGTAAAGACCAGTATGGGGAGGTTTCTATTGGGAAAAAGGACAGCACTGGTTGTTGGACTCCAGATGATTTGTGCTATGGATTGGCTGAAAATCTGTCTGAATTTTGCATGTGTCCAGGGACTTTGCCTAAGACTGAGATTAAGCATGACGGACTGGTTAATCTTTCAAGAGATATTTCAAAGCAGAGAACAATTAGGGTGGTGACATGGTTGTTATTGGCAGCATTTAGCCAGCCTTACGTCGAGAATCAAGAGCAAAGGGCCAAGGATGATTTAAAATGTGAATTTGGCCAGAAAGGAAGCACCAGGAAAGCTGTGGACTGAAAACATGGAGCTGAAAGGATCTCTATTGCTAGGAAGAACTAGAGAATCAAAAAGATGGCCTAAGGGCATCACAGGAGGTGGCAGCTCTCCTCCCTTTGCAGACTCAGAATTGCAAAGGAGAGAGACTCTGCCTTGAGACGAAAGCTGCAGAGACCCAAGTACCAGAATGGTGGCAGCGGCCAAACCAGGTTCCTAAATGGTGCCAGCATGGAGAATTTGTTTCTCGGAATCAGGGTCAGAGTGTGAAGCCTGGCTACTGCTCCAGCTGGCAGCAGACCTTGGCATCATTCATGTGGCGCTGGTTTTAGATGTATTCAGAATGCAGGAGTTGTTAGGTTAAGAAGGCTTCCACCTCAATTTCAGAAGAAGGCCTGGGAGTTCAGGCAATGTGCCCCTGAGAGGGCGGTGTGTGAAGCAGAGAGTGAGAAGCCAATTCAGTGGAAACCCAAGAAGTCTGGAAAAGCCAGAAATGCAAATTGTCTCAGGGAAACTGCAAAGAGGGAGCAAGGCTGGTCTAAGAGAGAAGCCATGGAAACTACCACCAAGAGTCCCATAGGGGCGGAACTGCATGGAGCTCACAACTCAGTGCAGACTATTTTGAATGCTCTGTTTGTCCTGCAGAATTTTGGACTTGTGTTAGTACCAGTATTTTGTAATCCCCTGTTGTTTACAACTTTTGGAATGGTAATGTTTATTTTCTGCCTTTGAATGTTGGGTGTGTTTAACTTTTCTTTTGCACAGGAGCTCACAGTGAAGAGTTTGCCTTGGATCTTGAAGGAGACTTGAGTCTTGGATTTTTCAGCAATGCTGAAACTACTGGGACTTTGGCAACTCTTCCAGATGGACTAAAAGGGATGTGCATGAGATTTTTGGGGACCCAGGGACAGAATGTTATGGTTTATATCTAGTTGTCCCCCCAAAGCCTCATGCAATCATGGGGCAGGGACTTCTAGAGTTTGTATCCACTGGGATTATGTGTTTTAGTACTGATGGGATTATGGGTCTGAGTGTGGCTGGGATTATGGGTGTGGCCTGAAGTGGATAGGCTGAGGCAGAGAGCTTGAATGTAATATAAAGAGAGACAGTGAGAGACTCTCTTTTGCTCTCTGCTGTCCTGGTTGGTCAGTTGCCTCTGTCATCATTTCATTGCTGTCCCACCGCCATGAACTGCTGCTCTCTGCCATGTGCCAGTCTGCCTTGGAGACGGACAAGTATGGACTGAAATCTCCAGTAACTGTGAGCTAAATAAACTTTTCCTTCCTTCATTCTGAGTGTCAGGTATTTGCCCCAGAAATGAATGACAGAAGAGTAACTAAGACACTAGGTATGGTGATTACATGTCTATGATGCCAGGACTCTGGGATGCTGAGACAGGAAAATCATAAATTCAAACTCGGTCTTGACAATTTAGCAATTCAGAGACATTGTCCAAAAAACTACAGGAATTTTCGTAGCTGAAATAAACACCGAGCATCTAATAATAGGGGAACAGTTAAATAAAACAGAGGTGCCACCATAGTTTGGAACGGTAATGAAAGTTAAAAACAAAACAAAACAAACAAACAAAAAAACTTGCAGACTAATACATATTACAACATCTGTATCAGCCTGAAAAAATAATTTACCTATAAGTACTAATGTATATAAATGGATGGGAAAAATGTCTTGAAAAAACCCAACTAATGGCAATTAAATTATAACTGGACAGCTAACAAAATGTATATAGTCAAAAGTTAAATTGAAACAAATTGAGAGAAAAAAAGAAGCTAAGGGCTAAAGATACAGCAAGTGTCAGGCAGTGATGGGTTTGTTCCCTAGGACCTACGAAAGGGAGGAGGAAGTGAAAGTGTGAGAGCAAAAACACAGTAATGCATTTAAACACATTTTAGGATTCAAACATTTTTCCTTATTAAACTGACCTTCTTTTACACATTTGGATAGCTAGATGACAAATTTACTACTTATTTTCAAAATCAATTTAACACCACCCCTCTTTAATTTGGTGGAACTGGGGACTGAACTCAGGGTCTCTCGCCTGATTTACCTCTTTGGGGGTACTGAAAATTGAACTCAGAAACTTGTGTTTGCCAGGCAGGCACTGTGCCACTGAGCTATATCCTGGCCCTTGTCGGATTCACTTTGATACAGCATCTCATTAAGTCAGCAAATTGCCCAGGTTGGCTTCACTCTTATAACTATCTTGCCTCAGCCTCCCAGAGTGCTGGAAGCATATGCTACCACATTTAGTTTCTTTCTTTCAAAGGCCAAACATAGGTTTAAGAATTACTTCCATTTCTATTAACTTAGTACAACAGGGTATGTAATTTTTCACTTTTTCATTTGTCTAGTACAACAGTTCTTAGTGACAACTATAACAAATTATACAACAAACAAAATCAATTATCAGATCATTACAAATAAAACCATTCTTGTGCCATAAAGATAAGTCTAAGAAACATAGCGAAATTAATATTTTTAAAGTTTAAGTCTGCCTGGGAAATCTGATGATTAAAAAAAATAAAACAGGCCTGCCATATGGTACACACATATAATCCCAGCACGAAGGAGACTGAGGCAGAAGGATGGTCAAGAGTTCCAAGCCAGTGTAGACTACATAGAGTTCAAGGCTACCCTGAAGTACATACTAAGACCCTGTCTCAAAAATAAAACAAGAGGGCCGGCCAAATAGCTCAGCAGATTAAAGGTGCAGGGGTTGGGGGTTCAATCCCCCGGCCTGTTGTGCTGGCCCCACCCCCACAGCACACTGAGATGGCAATTGAGACTGGGCGTGGTGGTGTGCACCTGTAATCCCAGCTCTTGGGAGGCTGTAAGTAGGTGGATCACTAGGAGTCCAATCTAGTAGTGAGACCTTGAACACCCTGTAGACCCTTCCCTAAAAATACCAAAAACAAAAAGTAGTAAGTCACTCTCAAATGATTCTCCTGCAGGATAAAGTCACAAAGCCAAGTTTTTCTTTTTATCGTCAAATGTCATTTAATTACAGGTAATCTAAGAACATCTATTTCCTCATTCTTTATTCTCAAAAGTCAGTTTTTAAAACTCTCTCAAAGTTTCTCAAATACAGTTGTTTTCCAGGTGCGGTGGGGTATTCCTATAATACTAGCACACAGGGAGGACAAGGCAAGAGGATCACAAATTCATACCTAAACCACACAGGATATATATGGTTTAATAAATATAATAAACATTCTTTCAGCCAAGAATAAGCATACAAGGGCCAGCAAGACAGCCAGCGAGATAGCTCAGCAGGCTAAGCACCTACTCAGACAAATGCAGAGACCAGGGTTTGATTCCCAGTACCACATGTTGCTCCAGCCCCTCCCGTGAATAGGCTGAGCAGGCAAATGAGACGGGGTGTGGTGGCACACACCTGTAATCCCAGCACTGGGAAGGCTGAAAATGGGGACTGCTATGAGTCTTGGCTGCATAGGGAGACCCTATACCAAATACATAAAATTTAAAAAAAGAATAAACATACAATGAGGTTGGGAGATAGCTAAGTGGCATAAGCACCTCCTGGCAAGCAAAAGGTCCAGAGTTTGATTCCCAGTACCAAAAAAAAAAAAAAAAAAAAAAGCAAACAAAAACCCGACACTTCAATAAAGCTGTTAAAATAATCATTAAAGGCATCTCGTAAGTCTTAGTTTTCAAGTTTTTAAATGTAACAAATTAGGGCCAGGGAAATAGCTCAATAGAATAAGCGCTTGTCTGGCAAGCACAGGCTCCTGAATTCAATTCCCAGTACCACCAAAAAAAAGAAATAAATAAAAAAAATAAAAAAATAAAAATACTACTCAGATCTGTTCATAGAAACAGCCCTATTTGCATAAATTACACTACTCTGAAGATTTCATTTAAATTGATCACAAACGCATTACCGCTTCCTCTATTACACATTCATTTTATATATCCCTGATGTAGAAAAATAGAAATTAAAATTATCCAACAGCTACTCTGAACCAGTCATCTTCTGAAGCATCATTATGCCCATTTTACAAATGGTTACTCTAGAGGCGGAAAAGCACTATTGTTCAACTGGATTAAAATCCAGGTTACACATGAACTGAAATATAAACTATCTTGGAAGAGATAGTAAACAAAATTTTATTGTCCGTAAGAAGAAAAATCTTTAATCTCTCTTCGCCTCTCTCCTCGATGAGTTTTTAAAATCATTCTTCTTGACCTTAATTTTCCAATTCCCTGGAACATTTCTATAGCAACCAACATGTAGGACCACATCAGAGAAGAAAAAACATCTATAACTATCTTGAAAATAAAGCTAAAATCAGGAAATAAAAACACAAACAACAAAATCTCACAAAAAACCCATCATCATTACCATTTGAATTAGAATTCTCAGCAGAGTTCTCAATTAACTTACAGAAGAAGTAACAGTCTCAAATTAGAGGAAATTTAGGGTTTTTCCAGGAATGACACTTTGAAAGAAAGACCTGCTAACTCCCGTGCAGTACTGGGGACTGATCCAGGGCCTTCTCATTGGGCTTTATCTTCAGTATTCCACTCAGATTGAAAAGGGGTCTTCATAAATCACTAAACTGCCTGGGCTGGGTTCAAATTTTTCTTCCCCTCGTCTCACCTTCCCAGAGGGCTGGGACTGCCGCCATGCACCCTGCTCCTGTTTCTTTTTATTAGTCCATCCCTCATCAGAAGGGGCTAGGAAAAAATTTTCTTCTCATCTATCTAATCTTTTTTAAAAAATCATTCAACCTCTCTGTCATCTAGTCTTTATTCTTACATCTAGTCTCTGCTTTCTTACCCACCTTCCACTATACCTCAAATACATTAGAAACAATTGAACATGCCAAGAATATTAGTAAATTCAATGGTCATTCTCTACTCCCTTCTACATAGTAGTTAACAGTGCTACACAGTAAGACATGCTGCCCTTTTCTGGCTTCTATGACAACATACTGTTCACATATACCACCAAATAACATTCCTTCCTCCTTATCAGTTGGTAATAAGTTTCTTCTCTGCCCATCCTTGAGATGTTGGTGGCTGCTCAGAATCCCTTCTTCATTCTCTTCTCTACAAACTTTCCCAGTGATTTATTTAATCTATTTCATGCTTTCAAATACCAGTTAGACCCTGCTGCATTCTAAATCTGTAACCACCCTGAATTCCCTGGATTATTGTGACAACCCTTTCTCTTGCCTGGCTTTAGGCGTTGCCCATGATAGCCAAGTGCCATACTACTGAACCACAACCCATCCCTTAGTATGTTTTCCAGTCATAGTCTCACTAAGTTAGCCAGGGTGTGCTTCAAGCTTGATACTCATGCATCAGTCTCTGAAATAAATGAGATTAAAGTAGGCAACAACTAATTTCTTAACAGGTAATCTCCCATTAGATATCTCCCAACAACGTTAAACTGTAATAACCCTCACAAGCCCATCTTATTGAACTTTCCTTTGTAGTATCAGATATCGTATTTTTTTTCCCCCAAATTAATGGTTTGTGGTAACCATCTGCTGAGATAATCTGTCACTGCCGCATTTTATAGCAACAAAATGTTGGGGTTTTCTTTGCAATTTGCAGTGGCTGTTTTATTGAGGGGCTCAGGACCAAACCAGCCCTGCCTCCTCTACAAAAGCAACGGAAAATGAAATGGGGCTTCCGGTTAGTGCAGGGTGCCTGGCTCGCTCTGTCAAGGGAACCAGGGCACGAGGGCTTCTCCAAGGCACACAGGAAGACTGCTTTGAGGCTAGAGAAGTCCTGCGAGGATACAGGAAAATTCCTCTAAGGGAAACTGAGGCCCAAAGCTAGGGGAGGCTAGGGGCAGAAGAGGTAGGGGGCTGGGGAGATAGCTCCGTGGCAAAAGTGCCTGCTGGGCAAGTGCAAGGTCATGAGTTCGAACCCCGGTCCTGTAAAAAAAAAAGAAGAGGGAGTAACCAACAGGTTTCTGGAGCCAAGCAAGCGCCAAGAGGGCCCTCAGGATTGGTAACTCAACTGCTCCCCAAGCTTAGAGGCACACTCACTCATACCCTCCATAGACACAGGGGGCCAACTACCCTGGATCCGCCTCCACCCCTGTAATGTCTGTGTTGGTGTCCAGTGGGAGGGTCCATGGCAGACAGGGGAGGGGGCTATGCAGGGGGTGGATCCTTGGCATCAATACTGACTGGCTGCCTTGTAAGCATCTATTCAACTGCTGTACATATCCACGGGTCTGACGGATCTGAGAAGTGATGGGCATCTGGAATTCCTCCAGGCACACAGTACAGGAAACGACGCCAGTGTTTTGGGCATGGTACATTTTTACATCACAGGACTTCTCATGGTTGCAGAAGGGGCAGGTGCACCGGGTC
Source organism: Capromys pilorides (assembly GCA_004027915.1). NCBI lineage: Eukaryota > Metazoa > Chordata > Mammalia > Rodentia > Capromyidae > Capromys > Capromys pilorides. The sequence continues at coordinate 9,915 of PVKN010029822.1, forward strand.
TGTAGGGTGCCTGTCATCTTGCTCTTAGGGGAGGACTTCCTTTTCAACTTCCTGTGTCCCATTCCCTCGCAGCAAAGACTAGTTCACCAACAAAATGTTTTAACTAATGTATGTATGTTGGTTTTTAGATATAATGCTATTACACACTTAAACTACAAAATAGTGTAAACTTAAGTTGCTGGATTTTTAAGGAAGGTCTCTATGCAGTTCAGACTGGCCTTCAACTCAACAGTAATCCTCCTGCCTCAGTGCTGGGATTACAGCCATGTGCTACCACAAGTGGTTTCATTTTATATCTTTTAACCTAACTTTTATATGCACCCAGAAACAAAAAAGTGTGTGTGACCCACCTTACTGTAATATCTGGTTTAAATATAGTGGTTTGGAACCAACTTCATAGACTTGGGTTCCTTTAAATATCAGAGGTACCTTTCCTCACTATTTTCTCTATGACGTCAAGACACAGAAAATTATCCTTTACATATTAGCAGACCCTTCAAAAGGGCTAATGTGAAACTTCTAGGAAAGAAACCTAGGACCTTACCGTTTTAGAGTAACAGATAAAAATCAAGACTTGAACACTAGAAACCAGTCACACCTAAAACAGAACACTACCCAATGAACAAAAACAATGCTTCAAGTACATACAAAAGATTCTCCACAAGAGTATAAAGCAAATGTCAATAAATTTAAAGAATTAAGAGGGCTGGTGAGATAGCTCAGTGGTCTAAAGCACCTGCTTAGGCAAGCTTAGTAGGCAAGCACAGTGACTGTGATTTGATCCCTGGCACCACATGCCACACCAGTCCCACCCCCAGGGCAGGCTGAGCCAGCCACAAAAAAAGAATTAAGATAATAAAAAGGCTCCCTTCTTGCTGACTACCATGCTGTATATGAGCCTCTTCTGCTATACTGCCCGAGCTGGAACCAGCTGACTATGGACTAAAACCTCTATGCACTGTGAGCTTAATAAAACTTTCCCTCTTAAAAAAAAAAAAAAAGATAATAAACAGGATGTCTTCTGACCACACAAAAAAATGGAAGTTGGAGGGCCAAAGAGCTCAGTGGATTAAAGCATCTGCTTAGGAAGACACAGCAACAGGAGTTCAGCATGATGTGCTGGCCCCACCCCCGGGGTACTCCCAGACTCTGATTTGAGACTGTGGTGCCCAACTGCAATCCCAGTGTTTAGAAGGCTGAACACAGGTTGATCACTATGAGTCTGTAGTGGGACCCTGTAGACCCTGTACTAAAATATAAAAAGAAAATTGGGAAGCTCACAAATATACAGACACACTAAACACATATCTAAATAACCAATGTATCCAAGAAGATAAATTAGAAAAATATTTTGAAAAAGCAATTGCAAATGATATATCACACCAAAATTCACAGAATACAATTGAAACAGGGCTTATATATCACACCAAAATTCACAGAATACAATTGAAACAGGGCTTTACTGGGAAATGTACGGCTTTCATGCTTATACGTTAAAACAGAAAGTCAAATCAATAATCTTACTTTGCTGTGCGTAGTATAGGTTCATGCCTATAAATACCAGTTGTTTGGAAAGATAAGAGGTTTGTAATTTAGAGGCTAACCTAAACAATTCAGCAACTTAGTGAGACCCTGTTTTTGTTTTTGTTTTTGAAATCAAACAAGTGCTGGGCATGTAGTTCAGTGTGACTACCCTGGTATAAACATCTTTTTTTTAAAAAAAATGTATTTAGGAGCAGCAGAGATAGCTCCGTGGCACAAGTGCCTGCCTGGCAAGTGCAAGGTCATGAGTTCAAAGGCCAGTCCCGCAAAAAACAAGTACTTAGTACAGGGTCTATACAGTCTCACAACACAGATCAAACTTCTAGTGATCCACCTGTTTTCAACCTCCCAAGAGCTGAGATTATAGTTAGGCGCTACCATGCCTAGTCTGAATCACCATCTCCCAGGGACAAGACTTTCTCCTCATTCCTGTCCCTAATCCTTGAAACAGGGGCTTGCCAAGTTGCTGAATTGTTTGTGAGAAAAGGCCCAAGCAATGATGTTACAATTCTCAAAAAGAATACTTGATTTGCAGCCTCTTGGTTGCTTAAAAGTAATTTTTTTTTTTTTTTTTTTTTTTGGTCTTTTTGAGACAGGGTCTCGCTATGCAGTTCGGGCTGGCTTTGAGTTCACTTTTGTAGTCCAGGCTGGTCTCGAACTCATGCTGTGATCCTCCTGCCTCAGCCTCCCAAGTACTGGGATTACAGGCATGCAACACCATACCCTAAAAGTAATTCATAAGAACCTGAAGAAGTTATTTCTATTTTTAAGAGTTACGTTTTGTCATTCTTGTAAAACTAGAGAATCAAACTGTTTTGTAAATAAAATTCATCCTAAAATTTTAAGTTTTAAACAAATTTAATTTTTACAAAAAAAATACCGAAGCTATAAAAAATTTAATTCTTTCTTTTTAAATTATAAATTTATTCATTTATTTTTTGCGAGACCAGGGTTCGAACTCATGATCTTGCACTTGCCAGGCAGGCACTTGTACCACGGAGCTATCTCCCCAGCCCTAAAAATTTTAATTCTTAAAAAAAGTACCAGGGGGCTGGAGAAATAGCTCAGTAAAACAAGCACTTGCCTGGCAAGCTCAAGGGCCTGAGTTCAAACCCTGGTGGGGAGGGGGGAACACACACCAAAAGAAGGGGAATAAAAGGTGATTGGGAATGTAGCTCACTGGTTGAGTGGCCTCCTGGGCTGGGACTTGTAATACTTTTGCCTCAGCCTTTCAGAGTATGGAAGCATTTTCCAAAAAAAAAAAAAAAAAAGGAAGAACAAACAACAAGTTGATACAATCTTTAGTGCAAAACTGATCAGGAAAATAAAGGGAGGAAAAAACTCAGAAACAAAGAAGTATAGTTCTACCTACATTATAGAAATAAAGCCGGGGAGATAGCTCCGTGGCAAGTGCAAGATTGTGAGTTCAAACCCTAGTC
>PVKN010029823.1:0-12893 GCA_004027915.1 Capromys pilorides
TATTTATTTTTTGTGGAACTGGGGATTGAATTCAGGTCCTTGAGCTTGCTAGGCAAGCTCTTACTCTACTGAGCTATCTCCATAGCCTCTATAAAGTTATTACTATCACACCTATTTATCAGTGATCACTAGGCTTTTCTCTCTCTTTCTTTGTATTTAGTATAGAGCCTATAGGATCTCACTATACAAACTGAACTCATAGTGATCCTCCTGTTTTCAGACTTCCAAGTGCTAGGATTACAGGTGCATGCCACCATGCCCTGTCTCAGTTGCCCTCTCAGCATGCTGGGGATTGAACCCCAGTCCCTGTGTCTGCCTAAACAGGCACTTTAGTCTGCTGAGCTACCTGGCCTGCATTAGGCTTTTCTAACTTACTTGAAAACTCAGTGCAAGAAGTGGAAGCTTAGAACGACAGAAAGGAAGAAAATTTCTCTATATGAGAATGGGAAAAATAGCTCCTAGGTTCCTCCTGTGAGAAAAACCTAAAAACAGCTGTCTGGTACTTCTTCAAGGACTTCCCACTAGAAGAATATGTCCAGAGATAATAGAGAAAATTGGGGAACTTTCCAGGGAACAGAGAGGATCATGCATACGATTTCCACATACATGGACAACGTCTTGAAGGCCACCATGCAAGATCTGCGGTGCAAAATAGCTCATATCACAAACCCAAAACAGATGCTGTACCTGTCCTACTGGCATTCTGCGTTTTCTCTTTCTTCAAAACACACTGTATTGAATTCCAACTATGTACAGATTTGAAGTTTTTCTTTAATCTCTTGCCCTTCTCTGTCTGAAGCTTAGTAGGTTGGAAGTGGTAGTGAATTTAAGATACTCCAGGGATGGCCTTCAATCAGTGCTTGAAAAGACCTGACAAACACTCCACTCTCTCCTTTTGAATGAGATAATTCTGCATTACTTGTTTAAACTGGCTTCCAAGTTCCTCCACATCCTTGAGCCCTAATTGCCCATGGGGACAACTCCCCACCTCCAAATCCTTTATCTACAGTTTCTTTTCCTGGTCATACTTCTCCTCACCTTCTAGAGGTAAGCATGTGCCCTATCACCTCCAGAATAAGCCACTTTCATTTGAATCTTTTCCTTTAGGTCAATTTTTAGGGCAACCCAAACTAAGAGCCAAGTGAAAAAATCTAGTAAATAAAGAGAAAAATTTATTAATAGTTTCCTGTAAGTGCAAGAGGAATGCAGCCAAGGTGGATCTTCAGAAAGCAGATTGTAGGGCTTGGACAGTGCCAGAGCTCACTTTTCTCCAAGGACTGACCTTACCCTGTAAGACACTTGCTCCTAGGTCACCAAATATGGTCACCAAATGTGGTCACCTAGGCCTGTTTCATTTAACTTCAATTTTGTTTACTGTGTTCCAGCTCACCACATTCTCAGGAATGAATTCTACTTCAATCCATGAAACATTCCTACTGCTATCATTTTTGCAACAGAAGCATGAATGCCACAACTCACCTCCTAGGTATGACCAAGGTAACAAGATCTCTCAAACATGAGACTCACTTAGCTATTTAAGCCATGTACTTTGAATAAAGAGAAGGAATGTTTTCCTAAAGAATTAGGCTCTTGTTCCCAGCCTAATGACAAACTATTTGCTAACTCTATTATACTATCTTTCATCTATCTGTGCAATTTTTACAACAATCCTATGATGCAAATAATCACACACACACATACACACACACACACACACACACACACACACACACACACATACCACTCACGCAGGGAAATTGATGCTCACAGAAATCAGCATGGCCGAAGTCAAAGAGAGAGTTGTAGAGCTAGAATTAAATCCAGGTCTAGCATCTGCGCTGTTTTCCACTGGCTGCTAAGAGAAGGGACAGCTATGGTGGAAACCCACCAACCCTCCTCCTTCCGGTACAGCTGCAGCTCAGGGTGCTGTTTGCCAAGTTTTTAGACAAAGTAGATCTATGAAAATCAGGAGAGAGTTCAGGAAAAATAAGGTGAGTTGAGCCTGCACAGACTGAGAGGACAGCGCTTCACTAAGAAATAGGCCAATCTGGAACCCTAAAGGATAAAATGCATTTAGCTCATGCACACAGAATCTTCAAATGTTGACCCCCCAAATACGTGAATCTCAAAAATGCCTTTCTGTAAAAATGATAGCTTTTTAAACGTTTCAGTGTAACAAATTGTGTATCAAGGTTATAAGCAGTTCACATTTTCAAACCTTTATTTTGACATTTTACTATAGGCCATAGTATTGTCATAGTTTGAAAGTTTTGCTTTCAATGTGTGTTTTTAAAATCGCTCAAAGGGACACTTGCACTTCAAAATATTGAACTTCTGACTAATATCCTACGGCAGCATTTTAAGAATACAGTTTCTGGTGTGTTAAAGGGTTTTCTTTTGTTGGCATTGTACTATTGTTCCTAGAGATCTTCTTGAGTCTTACTTTTTTATTAATACATGGTAACTGCAGAGAGTAATGAGTTTCATTTTGGAATATGCATATATGCATACAACATAGCCTCTGCTCTTCTTACACACAGTCCAATAAGCCAATATTTTAGAACTAATTAATAATTTAAATTTAAAAATTGATAATACCATAAAGTACTAATACTAGGTAAGTAAGTTATAACATAAACTTATGTAAAGGGATATGGTAGTTAAGATCATTTGGAGGAGTTCATAAGAATGAGACCCTGTGGGCTACCATGGTGCTTTAATTCCTTGACCTCTGAGTGGTATCTGGCTTTCCTGATGCCCTGTGCTTTAAATTCACTGACTCTCACTCTTCTTCCTCTTAACCCTCACGACATTGCTGTCTTTCCCCTTCCCTTCAGACCTGCTATTACCACAGCACTAAATCAGATTCACATCTAAGCACATGTCATTAACTGCTAAAGCTGAACAAAATGTGTTGCTCTATAGAGTCCCTATGCAGCGGACAGAATGTGGCACAATTACTGTGCGGAAAGCACAGTGCCCACCCACTTCCTTGGCTTTCCCTAGAGTTCCCCAGCACAGGCAGGGCCTTGCTGTTTCCATGGTTCTCTGTACTGTGCCAAAGGCTTTTCACGGAAACCCGATGCAGCCTCATGACAGCATCACAAGATTTTTATCTTTCTCCCTTCCACAATTAGCACTGTGTTTGGGGAGGGGATGGATGTGTGTGGCCAAATTGAATTGAATTTTCCTTGCAGAAAAAGACTAAGAAATGTATCCCAGAAAGATGACTGGTATAATATCCATTTAAGGGGCAAAGAAAATGATGAACATGTCTTCCTTTCCTTTCCCTTCCTTCCCTTCGTTTCTCCTTCCCCTTCCCCTTCCCCTTACCTTAGCTTTTCACTTCCCTTTCCCCTTCCCTTCCCTTCCTTTCTTTCCTTTCCTTTTCTCAGATTCATTTCACAGATCTCCTGAAAAACAGCACTTCCAGTTGGGACTTTCAAGTTGAGAGACACCTGGCGGCACCACAAGGTCAACAGGGCATTTCCAGGTTTCCCACATCACAGCACAAACCTCAACTCAGCCAAACCATTGTTCCTGCTCTTCACTGGATGTGCTGAGACTCTTCAGAATTAAACTGGAGAAAGACTTAATCTTTACCATTCAAAAGATACTCTGGAGATGTACCAATGCCAGAGACACAGAGAAATAAAACACCTACTGTTAAGAGGAGACAGAGGCACTGAACATGACACAGCTGTGTTGCTGTATACCTCAGTCCAGGTATTGCGGACCAAGCACTGATGTCCCTTGGTGTATCATTTATCAATTTACTGCTTTTTTCACGTTAATACCCCCTTCATAAGCAAGGAAATCCTTGTTTAAGTGCTCTTCCCCTACAATGAGCAGAGGGCCAAGTAAACTTCTCCTGTAGATAGCACTAGGGAGACCATGAAGGAGAACGAAGCTTCCTGCAAGTTCTGGCATGGGTAGGAATTCATACTGTGGTGTGTGACTGGCCTGTAGAGCCTGTCTCATCCCCAGACCCAGAACATTCTTTTGGAACACTGCAGCCTCAGTATGTACTACCTTCATGCAGGCCTCTAGTCCAGGAACTAGAGCCCAGCATGCCCCATGTTCTGCGAGGGCCTCATGTGCACAGCCTGGACTCTCCATTCCTCGCCCCTACTGGTGCTCAGCTCTGAAGGCCCACTGTGCCACTGGTACTGAACAACTGCTGTGGCTCATGCCGTGGGTACTGACAGCTAGCTCCTCCTCCTGCCCTGCAGTTGTGCAGCTGCTCCTACAGGCCGGGCAGCTCCAGGTCAGCTCCCACCTTTCCCATCCAGGCAACTTTTCTGCTGACTGCTTGGCTACCATATTAAGCCTTCTTAATTTGTTCTTCCTGAGTTAAGCTCCTTCAGCCCTAGGATAACATGTTGAGCTTCCTTCTATTTTATTGTTACTCTTTATTGTTACTTCTATTTTATTGTTACTCTTTTATTGTTACTCTTCAAATCCCTCTACCTGGTCTTCAGTGTTCTTTCTATCATCTGGTTGGAAGCAGCTGGCCACATTTCATTCTAAGACTTGGGGTCAATATGTCAACACTAAGTATTCAAAATAGACTATTTCTTTGATTCATGAGTCTTAACCTCTGAAGCTATGACGGGGATTGTGCTATTTTTGAATGACTTGCTGTACAACACTATGCTATATTAAAGATGGCCATACATTCTGTACATGTCCTTCCCTGTAGAAGCAGATGTCCATCCCCAGGCCCTTGAACCTGGGCTGGCCTTAACTTACTTTGATCCCTCGATAATAGCAGGTGGGCAGCAATGCCACCTGCTGCATCCAAGTGGCATTCAAGACCAGTCTTACACTGCCACTTTGTCCTTCTGGAATTCTGCTCTACTACTATACTGTAAATCAAGGCTACATGGAGGAGACGCGGGACTCCCATCATTTCTATTCAGCATCTTCTGTTTAAATTTCAATGCCAAAACAGGGAGGTCAACATGGACCTGCCAGCTGTGTCAGTGGCCTGCATCAGCCCAGCAGGAGCTGCCTAGCAAGCGCTTGGAAATTGCTTCCTTGAGCAACTGGGATGGATTGTTAGACAGCAGTACTGTCTATAGATAACTAAAATATACCTCTCCTTGCCAAGGAATGTCACGGTTTTTTAATTACACAATAAATTAACTTGAGGTAAATTTGAAGATGCTTCTTCTGAGCAACTCCTCCAGAAAAATATGCAGTCCTTTCATGCCTCTTTCCAATAGGAAATTTTAAATTTTAAATTATATATATAGAGAGAGAAGACTTGAGTGTCAATATTTAAAATGACAGTCTAGAAAAATAAATAGGGAGAGAAAAGTTAAATATTTACAGATTTGTGTTTCTTTATAAAAAATGAAGGCCACAAAAAGGCAAGAAAAATAAGATATAAAAACTGAAGATAAATGACTTTGAATTATTAGTTGATAAAAGCAGCGAGGGCCTCCACTGACAGAATCAATCATCAAAGCCTTTCCTCCCTGTCTTTTCTCTCATGCTTCCAGGGAGTTCAGAACAAATCAGACTGAAAAATCTATGACAAACACAGCATGATGTATCTATATTCATACTTGTAATATTGGCTGAACAGGGCTTTAACATGGCCAGGGACTCACAACATGAAAACTAGGAACATCTCAACTACCTCCAGTGTGGTATTTCTTTATCCATAAGCTATGTTGTCAGGTGAATGAAAGATACTATAATGTTGAAATCATATGAAACTATAAATGTTCATGAGTTGGAATTGTATTTCTTCTTTTCCAGACACTTCGTCAGTTTTCATTTTGAACTGAGAAGTTACCTCAAGTTTTATCAAGTTAGCTATTATTACTGAAAACCTATCTAAACATTTTTAAACATTGAATAAGAAAGAAGCCATGGAAGTCTGAAAAACATTTAAATAAGAATTTTCAGTTGAATAAAAGTAACACTTGACAAGTAATAAATATATTACATTGATGACCAGTGCCTGGAATGTATGCATGTTAATAGAAAAAAATCACAATTTTCCTGAGGAAAACACTAATCATAGCATGATATTCTAATGCATGACTTATTAAGTCCACTGATTATTCACTACTCAGCAGCAAAGTGGTTAAGAGCTTATTATGGTTTGTGTATAGGTGTCCCCCCAAAGCCTCCCACTGTCATAGGGCTGCTTCTGGAATTTGTGATTGATTATTGTGGAAACGGGTGCTGCCCCTCCCCTGGGGCAGGCAGTTTGCCTTTCAATGTAAGGGAGGAAGAGAAGTCAGCTGCTTGAGCTGCCGCTAGCTCTCTACCTTCCTGCTCTCTTGCTCTTGCCCGCTGCCATGGAAGGTTGCCCTCTCCCATGTGCCACTCTGCCTTGGAGCCAGCTGAATATGGACTGAAACCTCCAGTAACTGTGAGCTAAGTAAACCTTTCTTTCCCTCATTTTGAGTGTTGGGTATTTATCCCAGCAAGGAGAGAAGAGTAACTAAGACAGAGCTGAAATCAAATTGTCTGGGTTTGAATCCAGGCTTGTCCACTGACAAGTCCTATGAAGCTGGATATGATTCCTCCTTTAAGATTACTTCTTAAATAGTCATCTCTACCTCCAGAGGCTTGAGGGTTAAATGATCGGCAAGTGTACTCGCAGTGCCTCACACTTACTATGCTTTCAATAAGTGTGAGATAAATTATAAAAAAAAAAAAAAAGAAAAGCAAAAGCATGTGGTCTGTAACATGAAGCTGGACAGGACGTGGTGGGATGCCATTAACGTAAGCTCTCTAATAATTCCTCCTCAGCATCTTCTGCTCACATGCATGAGACTCTGTCACCTATTCTGCTGGGCATTTAAGAGATGGCTAAATTCTGTTTGTTCAATTAAATGCTAGGTTCATTCAAAATTCCCTCCTACCTCAGAGCAGATAACATAATACAGCTGTCAGTCTATCTGCCTGTCTGTGTCTGTGTGTGTCTCTCTCTTTCTGTCTCTTTGTCTCTCTGTCTCTCTCTTTCTCTGAATCTCTTTCTCTCTCTCTGTCCCTCCCCCCATGCCCCAATCTTAGAACAGCCATAACAGAAGAGCCATACCGCAATGGCACTCCCTGCCCACCTGAGTAAAGCACCACTATGACAGCTCTGTTCCTGCAGGTCTTGGTATTTAGATGCTAAAAGCATCTTCTTTGAATTTCATAATTCTTAACATCTCCAACCTGGCTTCTGGAAAAATCCTGGTCCAATAAATCCTATGACCAAAAACCCATAGAATATAGAGACAAGGAAGAGAAAGGAGATATAAATACACACAGCATAATTGATTTTTCTCAATCCTGACTATGAAAAAACAAGTTTGATTCTTGGCACAATGCAGTCTATATAGTCAAATGAGCACTATCATTTCAAAGCTCAGTCAGCTCAGTGTATGGCAGTTGCTACGATCTAGCGAGTGCTTTCCAGATGCTAGCAAGGTGTAGGATAGATATTCCTTCCCAATATATGGGCAACACTATTTTCCCAGACAAAGAAACTGAGGCATGGAGTTCAGTAGTTTATAACCTTCCATGACAGACCTTAACTTTAAGTCAGGTAGTCTAGATTCAACAACTTGTGATTTTGACAGTAACCTAATGACCTACCTATCAATACTATGTTCTTATTCCAAGTATGCCCTTATCTTAAAAGTTGTGCTTTTTCCTTGAGTGGCCTGAAGCCCAAGAAAGAGCCTGGTGAGGACTCTAGGATGAGCCCTGGTGGCTGCGGCACCGGCTCCAGAGGAAGAGGTAACAAACTTGGGTCTTTGCACTTGCCAGAAAGGCGCTTATATCACTAAGTAATTGCCCTGGCTATGTTTTCTTATTTTTCTTCTCTTTAAAATGAAATCAAGTCCTTCTACAACTATTTGCTTTTTTATGAGTATATGGTTACAAGAGATTATCAACCCCACAGCCTTGGGAGTTAGGATTTCAACAAATTCAAACTAACAAGCAATCGAAAGGAAAGCAGATCCTTTCTGAAGCTGATGCTATCATTGCCTTTGGATGCCAGTATTTCTGGAAGAACCTTGAATGCCCGGGGATTTTCAGACCCTGCTGCTCATCAGCTTCACTCCTCCTCTGGCCACTTCAGCACTGGGATTGCCAGGGACCTGGGTGCACTGGAGCACAGGTACCCAGGAGTACCTGTACCCTTCTGATGCCACTCCCATGTAGGACTCCGTTCTGGTGTCAAACGTTGACAAAGCGAGTCCTGACTTTCTACGTGAAACTGTTGCTACACAGAGCAAGGTACCCCTTTAGGCTTCACGGTACTGCTCAGGGAAGCCAATCTGTGATGCAGTGTGGAAGGCTCACAGCACAACTTGATTCATGGGATAGATGTGTTCACAAAATCTCATCTGAACTTCCATTGCCATAAACTATGCCTGACATCTTTCCCATTACTTTTCATATTTGCTGCAATAGACTCTCTCTCATTGCTTGGAAAGACAGTGGTGTACAATTGTAGACTGTGGAGAAATACAACATGTACATAAGGTTCCAAAGTCTCAATGCTGTTTAAAACATAAGCCTAGGAACATGGGAAATGCCAAAGGTAAAGCGATACCATTTATTTGCAAAAAATGAATAGATAGATAGATATAGATAGATAGATAGATAGATAGATAGATGTTGCTCTTTAGCAGATTCTCTTAGGGTCAATTTATCATTCATAGAAAAATACTTATTTCATTAAATTAAAATCAGTTCATTAAAAAGTATCTGATAATATCCTACTTGCTCCACTGTTATAGAAGACAGAAAACTAAAATAAATAATACATGAATGGAAAAAAAATAGAGCTTATCATCAAGGTATGCCCTATACCAAATTAAAGCACCCACTTAAGGCTTCATTGAAGCAAAGGAAAGAAAAGTTTCAAGATCCATCAGCACTTTACAGTGTAGTAAAACCACAAACTGGACTGAGAGCGGTAGCACAGCCTATAATCCAAGCTCCTCGGGTGGGTGCAGCAGGAGCAAGTCTGAGGCCAGCCCTCGCAACCCAGAATCTGTCTTAAAATAAATGTATTAAGAGTTTGGGGATGTAGTCTAGTGTCAGAGTACTTTCTCAGAGGAATTCAATCATCAGTACCACCAAAAAAAAAGAAAGAGAGAAGAGAAGAGAAGAGAAGAGAAGAGAAGAGAAGAGAAGAGAAGAGAAGAGACGAGACGAGACGAGACGAGACGAGACGAGACGAGAAGAGAAGAGAAGAGAAGAGAAGAGAAGAGAAGAGAAGAGAAGAGAAAAAGGAGGACCTGCTTTGGTAAGCACAGCGGCCAGGGTTCCATGCCCAGTCCTGCACCCCCTGGGGCACACTGAGCAGGGAATGAGTCCTGGGGTGGTGGCGCACACCTGTAATTCCAGCGCCAAAGAAGCTGAAAACAAGAGAATCACTACAAGTCTAAGCTGCATAGTGAGACCCTGCATCAAATACATAAATAAATTTAAAAAAAAAAGAATAGGGCTGGCCAGATAGCTCAGCAGACTAAAGCGCCTGCTTAGGCAGAGCATAGCACCTAGGGTTCAATCCCGGCATGCCGTGCTGATCTCGCCCTCAGGGCATACTGAGACAGTGATTGAGACTGGGAGTGGCGGTGCACACCTGTAATCCCAGTCCTTGGGAGGCTGAAAACAGGAGGATCACTATGAGTCCATTTATGTAGTGAGACCCTGTAGACCCTGTACTACATATATATAAAAAAAAGAAAGAAGAAAAAGAAGAAAAGGCACTCATCTGACTTTAACTGCATTAAAATGAATGATCTGTTTTCCTTTTATCTATTCAGACTATTTATTAGGATTCTGACATTCACACCCTGGGTCTTGGAGAAACCACCATGAGCCAGGGAGGCACAGATCCTGTGTTCCCGACATTTGTGCTTTAGTAGGTGACATTCATGACATACCACCCAAGCGTAAGTGATCCTTCACTTACTGTGGGGGTTATATCCTGATAGGAAGAAATCATAAGTAAAAAATACATTTACACCCCTAACTGCTGACCATCACAGCTTGGCAACAGAGTACCCTGGGAGCATTGCTTGTGGTTGGCAACTGGGAGCTGCAGCTCGCTGCCACTGCCAGCACCAGGAAGGCATTTCACTGCACATCAGTGGCCCAGGAACAGACTGAAATTCACAGCACAGCTTCTACTGAATGTGCCCTACTTCTACACTATCATAAAGTCGAGAAACTGTTAATCACTGTCCAAAGTTGGGAATCTTCTGCACGGCATAAGACCAGGAAGAAAAAAGACCATGAAACACTAAAGCAAGATTTGGGAGTTAGGTCTGCAGGGCAGCTGCTATTTTGGGCAAGTGACCAGGGAAATCCTCTCTAGGCAGGGGACACTTAAGATCAGAAGGCAGTAAGGAAGTGAACTCTGCAGCTAACTAGAAGAATAGGATTTCACAGGGGAATATTTTGAAGATTTAAGAAAACAGCAGGGGAGTGAGGGACTGCGAGGGATGGTAGCAAATGATCATTTTGCACAATGAAAGAGAACCGACATCTTTACAGAACACCGTTTTTGTATTCTTCACAATCACAGAAGTACTGGATTCCCACTGTAGCAAATATTTTTGTGAGACTACTGGATTCAGTGCTGGGGATAGCAGTTAACAAAATCAACATGAACTACCACAAAATAAATAAAATATTTAAGTATGTGGTGGAAAAATACACAGAATCTACAGATCAGAGGAAATGTACTTGGTCCAGGGTTCCTAGTTATATTGTTTTGGAATTCTGCTTTTTTGCTTTTTTTGTTTTTCTTTGAAATAAAAATAAAAGAACATCAAAGAAGCCAAAGCAGGAAAATTATATAGGAATATGAAATTTATTAAGTCTGAAGACCCTCGGGAACAGCAACAGAGGAAGGAAGGAAGTACTCTAGGGACATGATGACATGCGAGCCTTTTGGAGACCAAGTACCCACGCTGCAACACAAAAGTCACGTTTTTATCGCAGAGTGGGAACACAACACTTGAACCTGGATACCGAGGTTTTGGTTTAGGAAAAGTAGCTCATATGTTTGGATCCTATGCTGACAGTGAGGGCTCTGTGTGCCTGCTGAGGAATGCAAAGGGACACTACTCTAAAATAAGGAACCAGCTAAGAAAAGACACAAGATGCAAGACTCTCAACAGTGATTGTGAAAAATACTAACTTCATTTTTCTCGTTTAAAAATTCAGGGAAAAGGGCTGATCAAATAGCTCAGTGGATTAAAGCACCTGCAAGCAGGTGCAGGAGCCAGGGGTTCAATCTCATGGCCTGCCATGCTGGCCTCACCCCCAGGGGCACACTGAGACAGCAATTGAGACTGAGCATGGTGGCACGTGCCTGTAATCCCAGCTCTTGGGAGGGTATAAAACAGGAGGATCACTACAAGTTCCTGAACACTCTGTAGACCCTTCCCTGAAATAGAAATTAGTTAATTAATTAATCTAATTTAATAAAAATTCAGGGAAAACACCAAAATTAAGATATTAAGAAAATTCAAAAGAAACTGGATATATCAAACAATTAGGATACATGCTACATTTGGAACAGTTAAGACCCAAGTTATCAGGCCAGTCGGATAGCTAAGCAAACTAAATCACCTGCTTAAGCAGACACCAGCAGCCAGAGTTCAATCCCCCACGTGCAGCACTGGCCCCACCCCTGGGGCGCACTGAGACAGTAATTGAGACCGGGAGTGGTGGTGCACGCCTGTAATCTCAGCATTTGGGAGGGTGAAAACAGGAGGATCACTATGAGTCTGATCTATGTAGTAAGACCCTGTTGATCTTGTACTAAATGCATTAAGAAAAAAAGACCAAAGTTTTCATAGACCTGACATCAGGACCCTGGCCAAGTCCTGTCTATTCATTTTTCATTTGAGTCCAAAGCAGAGTAACCTGAACAATGCCCAGACACTCCCTGTCTGAGGGCTTTTCCTAGCCCAAGCATGAGAGCTTCCATGTGTGACTAAGAAAATACTCCAACTTCTCACCTGCAGCAGGACAACTCTAAGACAGCTCCAGTGCTGCTATCTCTCTTCACTGTCTCCCTTCCATGCTCCCCTAGGAGGGTTTCCTAGGATCTCTTACAAACAATTTCATTTGCATCCCTGCTAAATGGTCCATTTTGGAGAAATTCAAGATAAGGAAGTAATAGAATATAATCTCGAACTTAGTTTTCTAACTTCATACAGAGTGGAAGATACCAAAAACTAGGAAGAAGGATAGACATAAACACAATTTCACAGTTAAAACTATGAATAAGGAATTGCTAGCAACTAGGGTAGAGGGAAAAGGAGACAAATCAATAGACAATCTGTGAGGTAATTTAAAAGATCAAAGACCTGATAGAGCTGAAAGGTAATAAAACACACCACACATTATTAAAACAATCATGATCTGCCTACATGAAATAATAGCTTAGCTCTATGAGTAGGGCTCAGCTTTTCTAACTCACCAGTTAAATTAAAACTTGGCCGGCATTATGGATCTGTCTTTGGGATAGGAAGGCAAAACATTCTCATCATTTGTATTTCTTCCTACAAAGTTTGTACATTTATTACACAAACACACATATACAAAACCATCATATTGATAATTCTGAACTCAGTTCATAGTTTTGGCAACAACAATCTGCTTGCACAAAATATGTACTTTATCCACTCTACAATTTTGAAAATCAAATCTGTTCAGCAGTATATTACTAGTTCACATTTTTGTGATCCACTTTTCATTATTTCTGAAAAACCATGCAAATTAAGGGAAAAATAGTTATTCTAGCAGCAAGTAACAGGTAAGTGGCCAGCCCTATTGTTAACAAGTTAAATATGGAGGCAAACTGCAGATAGTTGTTTTTTTGTTTTGTTTTGTTCTGTTTTTTG
>PVKN010029824.1:0-12915 GCA_004027915.1 Capromys pilorides
AGATACATAGGTCTAGATTCAACGTTCATAGTTTTCCCAGAACCATGGATGAGAGACACTACTTTTTCTCTAGTGTGTTTTTGACCCTTTTGTTAAAGATAAAATAGCTGAATATGCCTGGGTTGTTACAGACCCTCTGTTCCATTTCATTAGTCCACATGCCTGTTTTTGTGCCCATGCCATGCTGTTTGGCGCCATTACAACATCACCTTGGCTTTGAAATATTTTTTTTTTGTGGGACTGAGGTTCGAACTCATGACCTTGCACTTGCCAGGCAGGCACTTACGCCGTGGAGCTATCTCCGCAGTCCCTTGAAATGTAATTTGAACTCCAGTATTGTAATGCTTTCCATTTTGATCTTGTTACCTGTGATTGTTTTTGTGACTCTGGGCTCTCCTACTTCGATATGAATTTAAAATTATTTATTTATTTATTTATTTATTTATTTATTTATTTGGTATGCAGCTCAGACTTATACTGATCCTCTTGACTCAGCCTCCAGCACTGGGATTATAGGGCATGCAGCACCATGCCCAGTTTCAGGGCCAGTACGACACACCAGGAGTTCCAGGGCTGACACGGTGTGCGGTACCAGGGATCAAACTTGGGGCCTCGCATGCTGCTGAGTTATCTCTCTGGTCCCACAGTTTTTTTTCCTCCAGTACCAAGGATCAAACTGAGGACCTTGAGTTTTCCAGGCAAACTCAGGCACTTATGCCACTCAGCTATTTCCCCAGCCCCTTTCATATGAATTTTAAGACTGTTGGCCTCAGTTTTGTGAGAAATGCTGTTGGTATTTGAGAGCACATTGCATCTGTACATCAGTTTTAGAAGTATGGCCATTTTAGTTATATCACATCTGCTTATCCAGGAATCAGGGGTATCATTTCATTTCCTATCTGCTCTTGAATTTCACTTTTCAGATTACTATAGTTTTTGTGGTAGAGATCCTTCACTTCCTTGGTTAAGTTAATTCCTAAGTATTTGGTTTTTCTTTTTTGTATTTAATTTTTCTTTTTCTTTTTTTTTTTTTTTTTGCGGGACCGGGATTTGAACTCATGACCTTGCACTTGCACTTGTACCACAGAGCTATCTCCCCAGCCCCTAATTTTTCTTGATGCTATTTTGAATGGTACTTTTTCTTTATGATTGAGTTCATTGTTGGTGTAAAGGAATGCTATTGTTTTTGTGTGCTGATTTTATATCCACTACATTGCTGAATTTGGTATTTCCTCTTTTCTCCTACATTATTAAAGACAAAAGTGTAAAACAGTAACCACAAGTTTATGCTAATAGACTCATGATAAATAACAATGTAATTCATACTAACAATATAAACAGGAAAGAGATAGATATAGAAGTGTGACAGCACAGTGTACAGAATTAGGTGGAGTTGGTGCTAATTCAGACTGTATTGCTTTAAGTTTAATATACTTCTATGCCCCAGGAATATAACTTTAAAAGTACAGAAAGGAGAAGGAAATCAACATACAGTAGTACATTGTAAAATATCACATACAATTGTACACTATAAAATATCACATAAGCTCCGTTGTACCCTAACCAAAGCGTCTCCATCTTGTTCTGTATGTGCCGCCATTCTATGTCTGAATTAAACTAAAACTTTATAACTTTGTACTTATCCACTGCCTTACAGCCCCAGATGAGCTCTGTTGCCCCTATCTGATTTCTTCCAGAAGTGCACTTCCCCTGCCTCTCCCTTGCCCTGAGCCCTACAGCTCGTATCTGCCCCTTCCAGAAGTGGGTACCTCCCCTTGCTTCTCCCTTGCCCTAAGCTCTGTAGCCCACATCTGGCCTCCCAAGTTGTACTCCCACCACCCCACCCCTTTTGCAGTTTGCAAGCTTAAAAACCCACTGTTCTCGTGCCATGGCATGCACCCTGTCACATCTTACCAGCTTAAATAAAGCACTATTTTCCTTTTTGGACCTGCCTCATTTCTGGGTTACAACAAGCACAAAACAAGTTATCTCTCTTTTGGCTCTGTGAAGATTCTCTGTCTTTCTTTGACTATTTTGATTCTGATATGACTTAGTGTGACACTTTTTTAAAAAAAAAAAAACAATCAACTTTATTTTATAGATACAGATGCTAAGTTTTTTTCCAATTACCAACAGATCAGTTTCACATGCTATTTATTAATTGTAGTGGTTTAAAAACTATTTGAATAACCAGTTAGGTCAGGATAAATGGGCACCATTAGGATTGCTAAAAAAATACAGCTGGGTACAATCTTCCAAAACTAATATTCTAAGAGAACAAAATCTCTGGTATTTCTGAAGTGGTGGAGGAGTGGAGAGAGAAAACACAATCAAATATTCACTTGATCACATTTTCTGGCTACAATATTTTCTAATTAGTCTTACAATTCACTTTTTAAAAATGTAGCTTACTTGGGAGATACAAGCTGAAATGGAAACTTGCAAATATTACCCGTTTCTGGGCTGCCAAGAGCCCTTTCAGTTTTTGATGGCTCAACAGCTAGTGTGACTCTTGTATCATTGTTTTGTAGTTTGCTGAACTTCGATACATAAAACTGATATCTTTTATCAAAAAGAAAAAGGAACCTGTCTCAAAAAAATTATTTTAAGTATAATGTCCACATACATAATACTATTAAAAGTTTATTCTTCTAAGGAGCCTGGAGTAATTACATCAGTGGGGTAATCAGGCCCCAAAAGACAAATGCCCATATTTCCCCTTGGGTTTGGAAGCTGAAGTTAATCTTGCAGAAGTTGAGTAGAACTACGGTTACCACAGCCTGGGGCGTTCAGGATGACTAATGGCATTGTGCAGTGTGACATATTGTGTCAACTTGAGAAGCTGAGAAATTTAAGTGACTCAGCAGGGGGCCATGGTCCTCACTTCATGTACATCCTGAGCCTGTGCAAGTGGGTAGGCAAGAAGATGGTGTGAATGCTCTGCCTACCCAGAAGTGTGTGTGCGTGTGCGTGTGTGTGTATGCACGCACGTGTGTGCATGTGTGTGTGTGTGTGTTAGCCTGCTTATAAGGGAGGAAAAGAGGCTTGCTTTCCCAAACTTCTTGAACTCTTGTTGCTTTTTTTTGTATTTTAGGGGTCTATAGGGTGTTTGGGGTCTCAGTACTAGATCAGACTCGTAGTGATCCGCCTGTTTACAGCCTCCCAAGAGCTGGGATTACAAGTGCATGTTACCACGCCTAGTCTCAATTGTCCTCTCAGGGCACCCCAGGGGTGGGGTTAGCACGGAAGGCCCCGGGATCGAACCCCCAGCCCCAGTGTCTGCTTGCAGTGCTCTTGTTGCTTTGCTTTTTTTCTGCCACCTAAAACTGCTGCTCTTGCTATGACATCCTGCATTGGAGCAGCTAAATACGGAAAGACACATCCACAAACTGTGAGCTAAATAAACCTTTCCCTCTTTCACTTGGGAGTCAGGTATTTTGCTCAACAAGGAGAAAAAAGTAAACAGGGGCACTGAAGTGCAATTTCATAGGAGTGGTGACTTCTAACTGTAGCTCAGCCACTTAACTATGGTAGCAACAAGCAACTATGTATTTCAAATAGCTAGCAGAGCTTTCAGATATTTCTAACTCAAAAAATAATAAATGTTTGAAATGATAGCCATGCCAATTACCGGATCTGATCATTACATTTTGTATAGATTTATTGAAATGTCACCCTGTACCCCCAAAACATGTACAATGTCAGTTAAAATAATGTATATTTCAAAAGAGAATGAGAGGGCTGGGAAGATAGCCTGGTGGTCTAAGCGCTTGCCTGGCAAGTGCAAGGACCTGTGTTTGAACTGTACTGGCCTTGGCCCCGGACATGCCACATGGGCCCCAAAACAGCATGGTGGTGCATGCCTGCAATCCCAGCACTGGGGAGGCTGAGACAGGAGGATCACTACAAGTCTGAACTGCATAGTGAGACCCTGTATCAAATTTTTTTTAAAAAGGGGAGAGAATGACAAAGAACACAGAGAAAAAAGTTTATGATTTTAATGATAGTATATATATATATATATATATAATATATCAGCTAATCATATAATTTATCCTCATTATGCCCCCAACCCTTATCTAATTAAAAAAATCCTGACTGTAGTAACTGAGAAATTTACCTGAGTGGAACAAGCAGGGAGGAAAGAAGAAAAGATCCATGCCTGAGAAGAGAGATCAGAGAACATAAAAATTCCTCTGAAACAAACAACAAATGTGTAGCCCACAGATCTGGGAAAGATGTGGTGGAGATGGGCAGTTCATCCTGTCTGAGTGGAGAAGCCAATACGTGTTAGCATTAGTGGGCACTTGGACCAGTTCCCACAAGGAGTTTGGAGAGGTGCTTGTGGCTGCTGATCAAGACAACCGAAGCTGTGACCTCACGCGCTCAACTCACAGCATGTGCTTACACTTTGCTCATAGTGGAGTGTGGCTTTATTCGGACTCAGAGTGCTGACCGAGCCTGCTGGAATTATCAATCTTTACCCCGCTGAGGATACCAGGTACGGAAGTCTCACATTTGGTCAGCTGGAAAAATCCATTTTCCTTGAGAGCTTTGGTTGCCAACTGTGTTCCAGGCCTCAGAGTAAAACTGCTTCTTCCCAACTGCACACTGGCCTTGCAATAAATAGCCAGGCCTCACACCAGGGGGTTTCACAGTGAGGGATCCCAGGGGTGAGGGCCCAGGAGGAAAAGCAAACTGTACTTTTATTCACCATCATAATGTGATCTGTGCATAATTAATCTATTTTCAGTATCAATATCATGTTATAATAATATCAAAATTCATGGGTTAGGGAGATGGCTCAGTGGCATAAGCACCTGCCTGGCAAGTGCAAGGTTCTGAGCTCAGTCTTCGATACCTCAAACAAAAAACAAAAAACAAACAACAAACAAAACCAAAACCAAAACCAAAACCAAAAAAACCCTCAAAAACAAAATTCAACTACCCTTTTGCCTGTTGACAAATGTCAGGCATTTCTGGATGAGGCCAGGAATTCTTTCTTGTGTCTTTGCCCCCTAATGAGCGCGGCAAAGGTTTCATCAGGATGTGTGCCTGAGGGTGGAATTGCTGGTTGTAAGTTATGCACATTTGCAATTTTACTGTACATTGCTGGCTTGCTTCAAAATGGTTCCTTTCATGGGCTCAAAGTAGCGATGACAGTTCAGATATCACAGCCAACCTGTACCAGTGGCCAAGAGAAGAGAGAGGATCACCTCTGGTTACTGTTAGGGGTAAAGACCCTTTTCCAGGGACCTTCTGAGGACTTTGCCTCCAGGGACTGACTTAGAGCGAGTCGTATACCTGTTCTTTAAGCGACCATTGGCAGGTAGAAACCGTAGCCCAGGTGCCTGAACCTTGGTATTCTCGACATGTTCTTGTGGATCTATGCTGTGCATGTAGGTGCCGAGCAGCACCCCCAGCTACTTCCCCTTAGAAGTATCTCAGAATTAGCACCTCCTCAGATGGATGTTGTTAGATATCACCATACATTGTGGTGAGGGGTGGGGCTGCTCAACAGCACCTAGCTGAGAACCACTGGCTCTCACTAATCATGTGGTGAAGATGAGTGCAAACACCAACCAACGTGAACCCCTCTTCCCAGCCCTCAAGCCCCAAGCAAGGATCAGACCAGATGCAGATAAACCTCCCTGAACTCTATGGGGAAATTCCTCCCTCCAAATGCTGCTGCTTCTGCTGAGTCTTCCTGCCAGCAGGTGTGAGGGCTGTGGCTTCCTGCTTTCAGCCTCACTTCTGGATGGTGACAGAAAGCACCGTGGAAGTGAAGCAACTTCACTTGTACAAAGAGGAGAGCTATGGAGACAGGAACCACTCCAGTCGTTGCTGTGGAAGCTTTATTTCATTTTCAGGTAAAAGCGCAATTGAAAGTCAAGTTCTAATTTTCCTTTAGATCCTTGACTCTTATCTTCCAAGGTTTTTATTTTTTTTTTTGAAGAGATATTTTAGAACATTGCTGAATGTTAAAACAAGATGCTACTGAATCCCCCCCCCCCTCACAATTTATATGTAGCCTGGGATCATTTTCAGCCTGCTCATTCTTATGCCTCAGGACAGTGACACATGTGCAGTTACATATGTCATAACTGTAGGACCTGTATACCCTTCAACTTCTGATAAAAGATGAGTGCTCAGTACAGGACTGCCACAGGCAGGCAGACATGTGTCATTGTAGTACTCCCTGGAAACTGCTTCCCCCCAGGGCTTCTTTAAGTTGTAACACTGGGAAGATTCTTCATCCCACATAGTGCCTGTGGGGGCACCCTCACCTGGCTCCCTGCAACTCTGAGTACTCCTCAAGACCATGCAGGGGGCACAGGGACTTAACACTCAGCATGAGCTTTGGGGTGACTCTTGTTCTGAGGACTCCTCACCTGTAAGTCACACTGTTTTCTGAGCTTACATTGTTTCCCAGCCAGGGCTCTAGGAATCTGCCCTGGTTCCTGCTCTCTGCTCTCCAAGAGCTCACAGAGTGGAGACAGAGGCCCTCTAGTGACAGCTCAGGTGAGGACCCATCAGCATGAGTCAGGCATGGAATAATGACAATCCGTCACTTACTAGACAAGGAACGGATGCCAGGCGCTGCTCTTGTATTCTGCAAATGGTTGCTAAGTGCCTACTTGTGTTGGAGATGTATTTAAGAGTCAAAGACAAAGCAGAGAACAAGACACTCAGAGCTCCTGTCCTTATAGACAAATTGCTGTTGTTAGTGACAGGTACCAAGAGACAGATGAAGCAGCAATATTGGCAGAGAGGAGCTTGTTTTCTTGGGAGGGGTCTGGGCATCAGAAACACAGCAGGTGACACTGGAATGTGCCAATCTCAAGAAAAGCATGTAAGAGTACCAGGGCAGCAGGTGCCCACTACACTGGAGGGTCAGTCAGCAGCCTGGCCAGGTGTCCACTGTGGAGAGGGCCAGTTGGCAGCCAGGCCAGCTGCCCACTATGTGTAAGTGCCAGATGGTGGACAGTGTGAGTGGGCAGTGGTGAGGGAGGAGGGCAGAGAGGCAGGTTGGGGTCAGAGGCCACTGTGGTAGGGACACTTCTGGGATCCCATTGGAAGGCTAGGCGTGGAGCCCTGGGACTTGGCTTTTGATTTGGAGGTGTCCCTCTGTCTGAAGTGGAGCAATTGAGGTCAAAGGAAGGAGATGAAAGGAGGGGGCGAGTGCACAGTCCAGGGGCCAAGGTACCAGACTGCGTCTGGGGCTGGGATGGGAGGGGTAAGAAGTCTTGCTGACTAAAGGATTGGATGGGAGAGTCGGGAGTGGATGGAAGACAGGAGATAGAAGTTCAGGTTCAGGAACTGAGCAGGCCGTTGGGTCTCGAGGGACCAGAGGCAGGGCAGAGTGGGAGGTAGAAAATCAAGGACTCTATTTTGGCCACAATAAAATTAGACATAATTGAAATTAGACATAAGTGAAGGTGTCATATAGGTAGCTGGAAACAGGAAACTAGATTTCAGTTAAAATGATTTTCACAAATAGATTATCCTCTGAACAAACTGAAGTACTTACTTCTGTTGCACCCATTGTACAGACAAGGCAACTGATAAAATGCAATTCATAAAAGAAGCAGGTGGGGGAAGATAGAGGTTGTCCCATCAAGTTGACAGAGCATTGATTGGACCACAGCAATGAGTATTTGAAATCCAGGTCTCAGAAAAATCAGGGGCAAAGGTGGAATCTAAATTCAGGCTCCCCAGCTCACAGCTTAGACATATTTTTGTCATTCCTCTTAACAATCATCCTCCTCACAGTCACCATCTTCCTCATGGCCACCATCTTCCCTGTGATCATCATTTTCCCCATAAGCATCACCTTCCCCAAGACCACTGTTTTCCCAGTTGCCACCATCTTCCCACTGTCTCATGTTCCTCTACCCTGGGTCCTGGACAGATAGCCACCAATTGATAGAGCTGTGGATGTTCCCCTGGCCCCTGGGATGACGAGAGCTCCTAAGAGCTGGGCAAACTGGAAAGCACCTGTCTCCACTGTGTAATTCAGCGTGAGGAATTACCCTTTCCCAGATCTGGGCCTTGGCCTGCTGTTTAAGAAGAGATTCATGTTTGGCACGGTGACTGCGACTTGGCACCATCCACACTCTTGAGTGGCTCTGTGGTACAAAATCACTGGAGCAAATAGTAGAAGGAATACATCCTCTGAGCTGCCCCGTCTCTGAAATGGCCTTTTGTGTTCCCTGTAAATGTATTCACTCTATTCACAGGACAGCCATGGAAACCGGTAGCAAAGGCATTTTATTAAGTTCTAACTCACAAAGTGTAATCACAATCGGGAAGCTTTTTCACAGGGCACAGAGGCATAAAGCCTGCTCTCTCTCTTCTAGCTTCTGTGTTCTGGGTGTTAGGGGATCTTTATGGAGCAACACAGTCCTGACAAAGGCAAAAGTGTGAGCTTCCTGATGCCGCGGGGGAGCTCGCCCTGTGGAAACTCCTTGAATTTTCCAACAGCAGCTTCTTCCATCCACCGGTCTCCCTCTGAGCCTGGACACAGAGTCCCAAATCAAGTGCGGAAAGGACCTGTTCTGATTTCATTCATTGTTCCTGTGGCAGATTCTCCCATGAGAAGTGGGGGGCTGGGCAAGGGGAGGACAAGCAGGAAGCTGGTAGAATGTGGTCCCAGCAGCCCAGTGTCTTTACAAAGAAGCCAGCAAACTCAGGCCAAGCTCTGAGGGTGGAGGAAGAAAGGACAGCTGCCAGAGAGGGGGATGGGGACTGAAGTGGTGCGGAGCAGGAAATCTGCAGGAAACGAGTGAGGAGGAGAGGGCTACCCGCTAGAACACACTGGTAGAGCACAGGGGGTCCTTGTGCTTGCTTGATTTTGAGAACCACTGGGCTGGGTAGTAAGAGGAAAGTTGGGTGCAGCCTGTGAATGAAGCCAATAAATTTATTTATTTATTATTTATTCATGCATTTAGGACAGGGGATACAGGGTCTACAGGGTCTCACTATGTAGATCAGACTTGTAGTGATTCTCCCGTTTTCTGATCCCCAGAGTGCTGGGATTACAGGCGTGTACCACCCGGCCCAGTCTCAATCGCCATCTCAGAGTGGCCAAGGGGTGGGGCCTGCACATCACGAGGGAGATCAAACCCTGGCCACTGCGCTCTCCCCAAGGTGGTGCTTTTAATCCACAGAGCTATCAGGCTCTCCCTGAAGCCAATAAATTTTAAAAACAAGTCACCATGTGCAGAACACGGGACTGAAGAGGGAAGAGGAGCAGAAAGAGGGAGACCTGAATGACTGGAAAGGGCTGGCCAGCTTTCTGGTCCACGTCAGGGCAGCCTTTCATTCAAATGATGGCAAAGCTCAGGGAAGGGAAATATCTTTTTTTAAAAAAATTTTCAATGTTTTTGGTACAGGGTCTTACTACACAGCTTGGACTTGTAGTGGTCCTGTTTTCAGCCTCGGCAACATTGGCATTACAGGTATGTGTCTGTCACCACACCCAGTCTCAGTGGCCAGCTCAGTGCACCTGAGGGCAGACCAACTTTGCATGTGGTGCTGGGAATGGAACCCCAGCCCCTGTGCTTCCTAAGCCGGTGCTTAGTCCACTGAGCTATCTCACCGGCTCCGGGAAATTACTTTTCTAAAGACAGACAGCCTTCGAACATCAGTGTCGGGCTTGAATCCAGTTTCCCAAAGCTAGTTCTAGTGCTCCCTCATCTGGGTATCACTGCCTAAGGAGTAGACAGCTTCCAGCTTGCAAGTTTCTCCTGTGTTTTGTAGCAGAAATATTAACAGATATGCTGTGCTGTCCTTTTTCACCTACACAATTCTTAGAGGGAGGGTTATTCTGTATCTCCTGAAAGCAGGAGTCCTCTTATTGAAAATACAAAGGGGAAATGGGATATCTTCCATATTTTCCCATGATGGGCCTAATTTCTGAGCCAAGGGCAGGATATGCTTGTAACACATCATGGCACACTGGAGAAATAGAGTTGCATATTCATGCAGATTCATGAGACAATTTTCCATCAAACTTCCTATGGCCAGGCACCGTAGTGGGGAGACAGCCAGCTGAACCCAAGATGATCTTCCCTATGTCCACAGTCAGTGGGAAAACACCAGATAAGGGCAGATAACACCAGATAGCTCTGGCTAGCTAGAACTTGCTGGTGTCTGTTTTCAGGAAGGGTAGGGTTGCCAGACAACTTTTCACCCATCCTTGGTTAAGAGTTTATGTTACTAATTTATTTATAGTAAGAAGCTCTGAATAAATCAGGAGATCTTTTAGGGAAATAGCAACTCAAAGAAGTTTTGCAAAATAATATCCTTATTTGCTCACTGGCCTAAAGTACCTAAAGCCCAGGCTTTGAAATTAGCCTATATACAAATCCCAGCTCAACTCTTGTATCAGCTGCAATACTTCAGACTCTTAATTTCCTCAAATGCAAAGGGTCAATCATCCCTCTGGGTAACTGGGATTGCTTCCCATGATGCACATAGTACTTCAGGAGCAGAGCACATACTAAATGTATGGCTCCTTCTACTTTCAAGATTTTGCACCTAGAGTTCCCCCAAATCCTCACTGTAACTTCCCCTTTATGATGTGTTAAGCAGAGTGAACATGTGTTGCTGAAAGCCAGGCTTTCTTGTTTTAGAACGTATCCCAAACTGCTGGAAGACTTATACTTTCAGCTAACACTTGGTCTAAATGAAAAACAGAAAGCTTGTATGTGCCCTACTAAAAATGTGAATATATTGTGCTTCTCATTTACATTATGGTCTCCATTTTTCATCAAGGACAGTAAAGGTTTTTCGTTACCAATAATTATTCTTGAATATTGCCAAGCCATTGCTACTTTTTTTTTTTTAAATTAACACTAGCAAGATACTTGGCTGTAAATAGTGCTTGAGAGTTATTCAAGTCCAAGAACATAGAATAGTGGGAAACTAGACCCTCTCAGCACTTTCTCCTTTCCTCGGCATTAGCCTGCCAAAGACACTGATTTGGGCAGAATCAGTTATAGTCTTGCAAACTTCTGAGTGGAGACCTGCTTGATTGGCACTTATAGATAGAAAGAAGGTGGGCTACCCCTTGCCTCAGGCCTTTATTAAGCTGTACAAGTGCTTTGTTAGATCTTTGCTAGAAGGGAAAGGCCCGCTTCCCCAGACTGTTAACCATGCCTACAAACAGCTGAGTCACATGGCAGTGCAGCTAAAACTCCATAGCTCCTGAAACATGAGCTCCTGGGCAATGCAAGAAGTAAGATCAGTTCTTGTGGTGGCCCAAAGATAAAAGAGAGCACCTGGCTGGCATAACTGTGATTTTACAAGGAAAAAGTCCTAACTTTGCTACATACCCATGTCTCAGAACTGGTTGCTCTTAAGGGGCACAAGTCAAAGTGGCCAACGGGCTAAATGGAGAGATCAACTCAGATGCACTCTATGAAGCTGGAGCTTGAAATCATCAAACCAGAAAGCCCTCAGGTATACCAGCAGTCCTTTCTCTCCAGCCTTGTCTCTCTGCTCTTCTGCTTCCTTGTTGTCTTTCTTTGCCCCACAGCATCTAGTTATGTCTTCCCTAAACTCAGTCATCCAGGGAATGAATGGGGCAGAACTCGTTCCAAAGGGCAAAGGAGGCAGTAGCCAGAATCAGGTGCCAGGCGCAAGCTGAGGCAAACAGGTTGCTGGTGCAGGCCTGTGCCGAGGCTTCCACCCGCGAAGGGCCCCGGAGGATCAAGGGTCCTCTTGAGCCCCACTGGACAGAGTCCTTTGCCACCCCACCTGCAGGTTCGTCCTCAGTGGTCCACTTGCACCCTCACCATGTGAGTACCACCCCATTCTCACACTGCCAGTCGCCGTCCGTAGATACTGTGTGCTACACCCTGACCGTGTTGCCCTGATTCCAGCTGATTTCTGTAACAATGCAATGAAACCAGTATCATTACTCCCATTTTATGTTCAAGAAAATTGAAGATCAGAGAAATCAAGGAAACTGCTTGGGACTGAGGAGCAAGCAAGCAACAGTGCAGGTCTGTGTGACACCAACTCAGAAATCTCTCTCATATGTCCTTCCACATGTCTACATTTTGCACATTGTCCCCAAACTAGTATTGGATGCATCAAGTTTTTGTTGCATCTGATCTGCTTACCTCGGATGATTTCTGCCACCTAGTTCTTTTTTTCTGCTTCAGTGCTTCCACTAAAAAAATAACCTATAATTGGAAATCACTTAAGTCGGCTGACAATGATGATGCTGAGCTCAAATTGAAAAAGCTGCCAGGCGTGGTGGCTCTTGCTTGTAATCTTAGCACTTGGGAGGCTGAGGCAGGAGGATCCAGTGTGAATTTGAGACCAGCCTGGGCTACAAAAGTGAGCTCATAGCCAGTCTGAACTGCATAGCGAGACCCTGTCTCAAACAGACAAAAAAAAAAAAAAAAAAAAAAAAAAAAAAAAAAAAAGATAAATTTAATCACTCTTTAGTGTCAACAATTTCACCCTCATAAATTACAAACAACCAGAGTAAATGCATGAACTACCATTTAAACTATCCTTTTTTCCTTATTGTCTAATTATAAAGCATGGGGCTGAAATTGTTGGCGTTGATTTATGCAATTTCCTCTTGTCGAGTTTTATGTCTGTGTTTGATGTGGTTATGTTAATGTGCTAATTAACTTCGGTGTCCTTCATTGTACATTTTGCTCCTAGCAAAATAAGAAACTGCTATGAGAAGCTGTGTTTACGCAAAACTTGGTCTGGGATAAAAGTGGCGAATGCCTGGGGAGAGTAGGAAATGTTACCTTTTGGCCAGAGCTGGCTTAGCTACAATTTAATTTGAACCTGAGTTTATAGAAGAGACATCAGCAGGAAGCAGAGTTCTTGCTGTGTAGCCAGCTGTCTTTAACTTTGTTTGTTTGTTTGTGGTACTAGGGATTG
>PVKN010029825.1:0-12894 GCA_004027915.1 Capromys pilorides
AGGGGTCACTGTTTTAGACTACAAAGTAGTGCACAAGATTTCTATCTATTCTGTCCTTTATAAAACATGGTGAAGAACTATACAAGGCCCTAAGTAAACTAGAATATCATTCTGTCTCTGGAAGATCATTTATTGGCTGCAGTTTCTTAGAAAAAATGACATGTTTTTAGATTAACCATGAACCTCCATTCTCCTTCCATGGCATGCAGTAACCTTCAGCGTGTCTTTGCAGGGGTAGGAGACAAAGCTTCGCTCACTGCAGATGTGAGGGTTTTGTTATCCTAACACCTATGTTCTCCCTGAAGCTTTGTACACACAAAACTGCTGCCCACTGTTCCCACTGAATCCACACCGCCTCCTCTGAATATCTGCAGGTCTCTTTGGTGGTGGCAGGGGAACTTTTCAGCAGAACATTGATGATGTCTGGCCTTTTTCTACTTTATGGTTTAGGGCATTTATAATTTGAGGTAAGAAGATAAAACATTGAACAGAGTAAAATTCAACAAATGGCTTGGAGTGTGGCTTTTATGATTATAGGTTCAATCAAGCCTTTTAAAGACTTACTTTTTTTTTAACCCTGGAGTTTCACTTTGAAAGTTTATTTGAAGAGGGATCTCTACCTGGTTTAACAATGTTCACTAAATATTGCAACCAAGGGAGAACATAAAGCAAAACAAAATGAAACAAAGAGACCATTAGCCATGAAATCATATAGACTGACAACCTGGCTCACTGAATTGGAAAGAGGCATTTCTAAACTTTGAAACTTGGGCTTCAATTGGAGTTTGGGGGTTAAAATGTGGCAAGGAGGGCAAGGAAATAATGTCATATGTGACACAGTTAAAACCATGGCTGCTCTGTCTTCGCCCATCTTCCCATGGGCAAGGCTCATGAGGCAGAGAGGCAGGCGGGAGAACAAAGAAGCTTTGAAAATGGGTCGATAGGAAAGCATGCCTAGAGGAGTTTAGCAAGTTTCCCTTTGGGAACCCAAATTTGGAAACAGCCCTTGGGACAATGCGTAGTTGGCTTCTCTGTCAGTCACTGCAGAAAGCATAGATGTTCATGGGTAGATGAGGCAAATGTGAGCCACAGGGACGTATGTCCTGTGTGGGGAAATAATTGGAACAAAAAAGGAACATGAAACCAAAATTGATAATTCCACCCCTTGCTAAGGACTGAGTTATAGCGTGAGACAGATTGTGACTAGAAAGTCCAGTTTCGGGAACAGAAATTGCAGTTGTTAAACAGAAGTCACAGAGATAGGCCAAGCTATGTGACAAAGGCATCCTTTCTATGAGAGGTGGAGGGATAGGATCATTCTGGTCCATTCCATTCCGACTGTACCATTCCTGGAATATTTGCTGTGTGCCTGCGGCCAAGCGAGTGCTGTTGTTGTGGCTATTTTGTTGCAAATAACCACTGCCTCTGCCATCTAGCCCTTCCCAAGTTCAGGTGTCCTTAGGATGAGATTTCTAAGTGGGTGAGGTTGGCACAGAGACACTGCCACACCATTTCCTTGACGCTTTCTGGCACTCCTAAGAGACTCTTCCTCCAGATAGCCATCTGCCATCCCAGCATGTGACTAGGGTGATCTGGGCAAAGTAATTGCTCTGAGTAAATGAAAATTTCTGACTGAATAAAACTGGTCATACTAAGTGACTTGCAGTTCAAGGTGATGACAGTGGACAGTGGAGGCCCCCAGCAGGCCACCTCCTCTGCTCTGAAGGACACCACCCACAGCACATGCCTTTCTGTCTATGCTCAGGGGCTGCAGTGCCAGGTGTGACTGAAGACAGTGGCTTCCATTCTTACAAGATCTTTGGCTCTTTTGCATCTTGGCTTCCTGTGTCAGATGCTAGAGTCCCAAGCATTTCTCTAGATTAACCAAAATAATGAAGGGTGGAGTCTGAGAAATATTAGCTTTTGTTTACTTTGAGCCCAAAGGTAAGTAAGAAGTCAGAGCTGGCAGTTACTGGGGTCGCTTTCCACCGTGTGCCCGAGACTCAGAAGTCCAATCTGCTGCACATACTCCTTTCTCCCTCTCCTCCTCCCCGGGCTTCTCGCCACCTACTTTGCATCGAAGCTGAGCTGGAAAGTTAGCAGCCCTGATTTCTCCCTGCATGCCATCTTCCGGGAGCCTGGTTGTTTTGGATTTGTCACTTTCTCCCGTCCTTAATTCCATTATAAAGTAGGGGTAGGGATTACCACGGCTCTAATTTTCTAAGAACAGGTGAAATGCATCCTGTCATGAATAAAACACCCTGAGCCCTAACTTGGGAGCCTGTTGCAATTCCGCCCCCCACGCCCACCCCCAGCAGAGGCTGTTGGGTTTTGTTATAGCACGGAGAGGAGTTGTTATTAGAGCGTTATGGAAACCAGGTGTTAGAGCTGATTAGTCACTAATCTTCCATCTCTGGGAGTTTGGCTCCTGTCTTTCCTTCATCAAAATCATTCTGTTTTGTTAATTTATTCATCCCGACTCTAAGAACCTTGTCAAATCAACATGGTGGTCTCCACTGGGTCCCTAATGCACGATAGCCCAGATCACAGACCTGCTCTGTGACACATAATTCAGGATAATTGGCAGTCAGTGCTCCAACAGCCCTGCGACTGCATGGGTATCGAGGTGGCACTGGGCTCCCACCTGCTAGGAGGTGGCCTCTCCAGGCCTCCTTCAACGAGGAGGCTGCCTCATGAAAGGGCTGTGCTCTTTCTCCAGCTTCCCCTGGCTCGTGACTGGCAAGCAGAACTTCTTTTTCTCTTAATATTTTACCTCTTACAATATGCAAGGAGCCACTTAACTTCGTATTTCCTTTTATAGACTCTAGCTGAAATCTTCATTAGTAAATCTTAATGACTGCTAAAATTATAGGAAACCCTTCACTTTGTATAAAAGGGAAAGAGGCCGTTTATTTGGCCGCTTTGTGCTGCTTTTGCAAACAGCTCACTTTTGACAACAAACTGTTTATAATGCCGCAAAGGAAAGAGTTTGACGAGGTTTTTAATTTTGGACAAGCAATGTGGCCAGTTCCATGTGTCTTAAAACAATGGTTTCTGATGAAAATAATTCAGCACAGCCCCAAGGCCCAGAGGTGGTGGGAAATGCTGACGTTGTGCTCTAGATGATGTCTCTTATGTTTGTTTGTTGTTTCAAATTGCAGAAATCAAGTACGTTTAGAAACTGGAGAGGTGGAATTGCAGGGACAGAAATCATGCAGGTTGTCTGGCTGTGCGCAGAGAAATCTCACACATTTCCTCCCAGCCTTGCACACAGTTTGTGCAATTTGGGGTACACTTTCAGAGAATATATTAATTGTGAATGACTCTAAGACCCACCGTATTTTGGCTCTGCTGAATTTATTTATTTCTTGTTTAAGTTCATAGAAATAACAAACTGCTAAAATACTGTATCTGTGGCATAATATTTGCTAGCTGAGTTTCCCACATACAACTAGGGAAGCAATTTATTATTGCAGCATGATTTTTGTTTATCTTGTGATCATGCGTACAGAGATTCACACTTGTAAAAAGTTTGCTTGAATCCTTGTCTCCTGTCCCAGGGAAATTCCCACAAAATAAAGTGTGCTTGATAGAGTTCCAGATCGAAATGACAGTCCCATCCACAGTCCAAAAAATAAATATGCAAACTGGTGGCTTGGGTCAGAAATCTACCTTATGAAATAATGTATCTGTGTTATAATATTTGTGATCTTAGCTTCCCACATGCAACTAGGGAAGCAGTTTATTATATTAGTGTGAATGGCAATGTTTAAAAATTTCATGTTACAATTTGTATGCATTGTGTCTCAGCCACCTTCCTTATAACAAATGCTTACATATTATTACACCACATGAAAGTGCCAAGCTGTTAATAACCAGTCCTCTGTGTGGAAGAATTCCTAATTTTTGCAGTTTTTTGTTTTTTTTCTTCATGTGTTTGGTTGTTACATGGTATCACACCACAGCTCAGACTCATAGTGATCCTCCTGTTTTCAGCCTCCCCAGTGGTGGGATTATAGACATGCGCCACCACACCTGGTCTTGGTGGCAGGCTCAGCACACTCTGGGTCAGACCAGCACAGCATGTGATGCTGGGGATGGAACCCCAGTTCCTGTGCTTACTTAAGCAGGCACTTGGTCTACTAAGCTATCTCGCTGGCCCTTTTTTTCAGTATTAAAAATCTTTCCATCCTTGATACTTCACTGTACTAGAAATGTAATAAGCAACACTCACAGTATGAAAGAGAGAACATTTAGGTGGGTTCATGGTTTTAAGAAATATAGTTCAGGTGAGAACAAAGTTGAACAGAGATGCTGTTTTGTGGAGACAAGGAAAGACAGCAGGCAAACAGCTCTGAAGAGGAAAGGGCCAGGGGCCAGACCCAGTACCTAGGCCATGCCTTCCTGCCTTACCTGGACATACTAAGCCATGTGTTCCATAACCTCCTGGATGGCTTCCAAGTCAAGCAAGTTGAAGACTGAGTTTAAGCATCAATCCTGGCATATAACTTTCCTCTTAAATCTATAAGTTATTAGGATTATCACAAAGTGTTTGTTAGAATTAGATTCATAATTTTCCAGGTTAAAAACTAAATTATAAGAAAATTATTTGAAGTGACCACCAAAAACTTCTAGCGTGGCACACTGAACTCAATTTCCATCCAGAGTCTTCAAAGTAGTCTGGTTGTGACTTCCTTATGTTTGCACAAGGGCCTGCCTTTGTGTTATTTTTATGAGGCTAAATGAATATTTCTGATAAGCCATTATGTTCTCTTGCCTCGAGTTGGATGGTTTTAGCATTGGAAAGCATCTTAGAATGTCTCAACCCTCCTTGGACAAGAAAATGAGTAGAAGATAATGATAATAATGATTCTTCCAATATAATGAAAAACCCATCATTTGGATTTTTAAGGTATAGCATAAGGATATCAATACTGAGAAAATACTTTTGAATTTAGGGCCAGGGTTGCAGATAAAAGTTATTCTTTCTTCCAGGGTTAAATTTCTTTCTGGCTCTCTTCAAAGCCCCTCAATCCATTGGCTTGTGGCTTGTTTTATATGGGTGATAGCAAAAGTGTAGCAATAGAGAAATGAGATTGATGGGAGCGGGAATTTTAGAGTGCTTGATGTTTAGAGCTTTGTAAACCTTTCCTAAGTCTTTTTAAAGCTGGGATCATATCTTACATGATGCTAATGGTGGTTTATAAGCTACATGCTCAATGGAATCTCTGACAATTCAGTCTAGTAATTTTTGTTTTACCACTATTACTTTATTCAGCTTCTAACGGCTAAGATATCAAGCAAAGAAAAAATCGGGGAACCATAAAATAATTCATAAGTCAAAATCCAGAAATATTTGTGAGAAACACTCCCTTTCTTTTTTCTAAACATTTTTTTTAAAACTTTCTCCACAACATTTGGGAGTTTTATTTTGTTCTTTTTAAAAAATTTATTTTAGGGAAGGGTCTACAGGGTGTTCAGGGTCTCACTACTATATTGCACTCAAAGTGATTCACCTGTTTACAGCCTCCCAAGAGCTGGTATTACAGGTGCATGCCACCATGCCCAGTCTCAATTGCTGTGTCAGCCACACCCCAGGGGTAGGGCTGGCACGGCAAGCCCAAGAATCAAACCCATGACCCTGTGCCCGCTTGCAGGCACTTTAATCAGCTGAGCTATTTGGCCAGCTCTTATTTCCCTAACTCTTGTGCCAACCAGGGCACATTCACTGTTTTCATGTTGCTCATTAAGGAAGTGAACACCTTTGCATTATTAGTATAAGCATTAATATTTTTCATAAATTTACCACTTGTGAATTATATTATCATGTTTGAGGAACTTGTGCTTATATTGGTTTTATCTTTTTCTATGAATTGGTAAATATTTTCCTAATTAATTTTTCTTTTTGTTTGTTTAAAACATAATAGGACAGAAGCAGTTCTGGGAAAACTGGTGTAGCTTTTCTAGAAAAGAATTTTAAATATATGTAATTGTCAGGAAAAGACTTAGGAAAGCTTAAAAAGTAATGAAAATATTAAGCTATAATATCTGGGAACAAAATTAAAAAATTATAATTCTGATTTTCAATTAAAAACTATTGTCTGAATATGAAGAGAAATAATCTACTAGGTTAATATTACATGCAAAAACTTCTCTAAATGTATATATTTTATATGCATTATTCACAGAATAGAAAAGTGATATACTATTCTACAAAAGGGATGGATTGTGTGGTTCATTAAAAACTCTGTTAACTCCCAGAATAATTTGTTTAACATCCCATTTCTTTCATGTGCATGACCATAGATACATGGCCATTTAGAATATGCAATTTTCATATAGCCATCAAGATTCCCATTGCCTTGGATGCATACCCTATATACTTCCCTCTCTTCAATTCTCAGGAGCGTCATTACATTTATTTCATTTTCATCTTTCATTATAAGAAAAAGGAAAGCATAAGAGTAATAGGACAAATGGTTATTTTGCTATTACAAAATGGATTACACTTTAGGTATATACAGGGTTTACCAAAGAGGCAGAGACTAGGACAGGCCATCTATTTATTCCAAAGACTTATAAATGTGCTCTCCATGGGATCAGAAAAGCAACTGAATGAGATGCGCTTCTAACATGTTGAAGAAGTAGGTGGTGCCCAAAACTAGTGATCAATTCTCTGACTTTTTACTCAGAAGTCCTGAGTCTTTCCCATGGAGGTGCCATGGTACTGTGACAAGGACAGGGAAGGTGACACTGCTGGCATGCTGACATGTCCTCAGATATATCATTCATCTTCTCACATAGCTTCTGTGTAACAAAAGGAATAACTTTATTCTGCAGTAAATTTCTTTGAAAATCCTCACTGTTAATGTTAGATAATAGTTTTTATAGATCTATCAGGTAGGACTTCCCAGGGTAAAAGTAAGCTGTCTTTCACGGCATGGCATTTTTTTCCCTTTCATCTAACTCAGGCATCATTCATGCACTCATGAGGGCTTCTTCTGCCAGATCTGGATTGCAGCACCAAAGTGTGTTCAATCCAGTAAGCACTCACCCTGCTACCACTGGTCTGGTATTGGTAAGGCAAGAACATTTTTTTTCCTTCTAGTTGTGAACAAAGTAAGCTCTAATCAGGTTAAGGCAATTCCCAAATGTTCTTAGTCTACCAGCCACATGCCAAGAAGAAGAAACTGATTATTCACACGGCCCAAGTAGCGCATATGTACTCTGAACAGCCAAATGCATGAAAGGCCTTAGTTCTTTCTTCGTATCACTGCAATAGGATAATGAAGATGGAATCCAATTCCCCTCTGCCAGGCTTGACTATGCCTGCTGTGGCTTGGCAATCTCTAACCTGTGGTTGAGATGTAATAGAGAAGAATGACTTCTGACTTTTGGAGTTATATAACACAGGAGCTTATTCATGAAGGTGAAAGTAGATGCTGTTCATTGTACCTGTCTGACATTGTGGGAAGTTAAGGAAAAAGAAGCAAAAGATATCATAGTTCATAAATAGTGTATCTGCTGTAGGTGTGAGAAGCGAAGCAGTAAGGTAGCATTACGGCACACAAGGGGTCTGTTTACCCTTCTGGGCAAGAGTTTGAGAACAGTAGTTGAAAATACATGTGCTGCTATCACAGCAGAGAAACACAGAATGAACACTTTTCTCTCCAAAGAAAAAATCCTGCTTATGGGGAGCAGCAGCAGTTGGGAAGAGGGTATATTAGAAACATCTAATATATCTTGTTCATAAAAAGTGTCATTTCAGTGTCAGTTCCTATTTCTTTTAAATCCATTAAAACGTGTACACTGCAGCTGTAGACAGGAAAGACAGACATCATTACACACATTTGTTCTCGACACCACCTTGGGGTGCATTTTCACCATTGTGCTCCTGGGAAATCACTGTAGGTGTGCAATCCTTGAGACTGTTAAATTGAAGTGTGAATCTGATTCCCTAAGTGCACTGGGAACTTAGGAGGAGAGAATGTTTGTTTTCTAAAGCATTTCAGCTCACTTTCAGTGGAGCCTCTGAATCCTTCCCTTTGTACATAGCCTGGGGACTCTCACTACCACACAATTTATATCAGGAGGAAGTGGGGATGTTCTTCCCAACAGACAGGAAGAGCTTCTCTATTTTCACATTCCAGCCCACAAACCAGAGCTATGTAGTTATCTGTGGTAGAGGCTTAAATTGGAAGTTCCTACTGTCACTTGAGCCTGTTCCTGTTTCCACTTGAGACCTCACAGGACATGAGGTTTGTAAGAATAATATGGGACCGTGTTACCCAGCATTGATGACAGTGGTGACAATGGAGATGGTGACAGCAATGATGACAGCTACCATCAACTGAGTGCTCACTATGTTGAAAATGCTCTTCAAGAAGCTTCGCAGATAATGAGTTTATTTAGTTTAGGTGACAGACACTGTGCCTTGTGCTATAGAGCCTCTATTCTTTGTCCCAGTAATCATTACTTTTGTTCTTTGGATGAGGAAACCAAGGGTCTCAAGTATGAAATGCTTGGCTTATAATTATTGACAAAGCCAAGAGCCTGCCCTAAACCCACCAGATTGGAAGCTCATGCCTTTGTGTGACATTGTGACATCTCCCCTAAAGACTAAATGACTTTGAAGGACCTCTCACGACTTCTGTGGCAAACAACAAGACTGTACCAGGCATTACCTTCATGTTTAATGAGGTCAAAGAGCCTCCCAGTCTGGTATCTTAGGAAAAGCCACTTCCCTAGTGATGTCACAAACCATTATGTATCAGTGATGCATTAGAAAACATCCTGCTCTTTTGCTGCACAGCCGTTCAACCTATCATAAATAATGGAAGATGACACACGAAACAAAGTGCCTTCTCTGTTTCCCAAGTCTGAATTCTCTCTAGTTCTAACCTGACCCACTTTAGGCAAGATTTCTACTAATGAACACATAAGCTACTTTCTGATTCCTGAATGTGCATTAAAGCTCATCTAATGCAAAATTAACCTATCTTTATTACTGGAACTGTAGACTATTATGGTAGCATGCAGAGTTACAGAATTATACATTTGGAAGAGATTTTCATGGGAGGCACCTGTGATTTTATGAAAACTGTTCCCCTTCTTCTGAAATTGGGTTTTGAGTCAGGGATTAACAGGGTGGGAAGGAACAGGGGGTTGGGACAGGGTACAATTCTTGAAGGTCACACACTCCAACTTTTGGTCCTTGTACAAACTCAATTTAGCAAAGACCATTTTCCCTAGGAGTTAGTGACATTTGCAACATAAGATGTAAAAATAGTAAGTGCTCCATAAATGGTGGCTGTGATAAGCACTGCTTTTGCAATTGCTCATTAATCTTCACAAATCTCCTAAGAGATGGATGCTATAACCATCTGCATTTGAGGGATGGGGCCAACGAGCTGTAATCTTTGACCCTAAATTATGTAGCTGTTTACCAGCAAATCAAGTAGTGAGGTCAGCTAGTTGCTAAATACCACACACACTCCTATGCTGTGCGCCTAGCACTTGCTTCCTAGAGAGGCTGCAGGCCAGAGAGCACCAGCTAGTCCGCGTGAGTACCTGACCTATATGAACTGATCTATGTTATTACAAAAATAGGATAGGTGTCAAAAGCAGCTAGTGTCATGAGTGGAGGAAGGTGCTAGAAAATTTCAGGAGGGAAAAAGCACCCCCAATCACAAAAGCCCCATGTGATCTCAATTTTCAGTCTTGATTTATAAGCCATGCCCATATGCTAACATCTACATTTTAAGGGGGAGGGGATTTTAGTGTTTCATCCAAGGGTAGTGACACATTAAGCCATTATCATCCATTAATAGTTTAAATTAATGTGTTCAATTAGTACTCAGTCACCTACAAGAGACTCGAGGGAGCTGGTCTTTCCGATAGACAAGGTAGCAGTTTTTACTGAGCATATACTATGCATCAGGAGTAGGCCAGAACAACAATCCTCAGGGTTGCTTTTGATGTCAAAAGTCAGATGTCTTTGGCTATGTGAGGAAGAGGTTTTCCATCAAAACTATTCCTCGTTGGTGTGCAGTGCTAAAGCAACTGTGGACAATACATAATTGACTAACCTGTTCCGGTATTACCTTAGATATATAATGAGAATGTAGGTCTGCTTTTGATAAACGATGCCTCATATTATTAATGTTATTACTATTTTTCTAGAAGAATAGGTAATTCAATACTAAACAAGATTTTCTAAGATAACAAAGTCCTTTAAATTGAATAAGTTTAACTTTGAAAACGACTTTTTATATTTTCTTTATTCATAGACTTATTAGCACACCTGTATTTGAATATCAAATTTCATGTCATTTAAAAAGTTTGGTTGAAAATCAGTTTTAAGTATATTCAAATAAAATAAAATAATACAATAAACCCTCATATAGTTAGCGGCCAAATTCAATAACTACTAACTTGATACCATAGCTTCTAAACCTCGAATTACTGCGCATAGTTTATTTCCAGCTATTTGTTCTCAAATTATAGCATAGAATTTATACACATATCAACGTGTAAATGCTAGCTGTAAAGCTTCAACTAATCTGTGTGTGTAAAGAAGCTTGCATGTATGTAACATATCTTGCCATGTGTCGTGAGGTGTTTGAGATCCTCAATGCTGAGAATAGCAGTGAATCCAGTAAGACCCTAATCTAGACAAACTGAACAATGGGTCGGTTGCTTTTTTTATATATAATGTTCTATGAGAGATGTGTTTCATGAGGACTGTTTTCACTAGAGACAGTTATACAAACTCAAGTATGTAAACTTAGATGAAGAAACTTGACAGGGACACAAAGTAAATGGCCAAACCAGCCCTGAAATTCACATCCATCACATTTCAGAGCATGCACTCCTTTTCCAGCATGGGCTTGAGAGAAATCACAGAGACATCCCCCTGAGTTTCTGATTCTGGATTGTAGGTCAGAGGAAGAAATCAGCTAATCTATGTCACTTGTTCCAGGAAGAGATCCTATCTGGTAGTGCTTCTTCACTCAACATATGTTAAAAGAATGTAGGTCATTCGTTGGACAATGCAGAAATTGGATTAGAAGGGCCTAGGGCATTCTTCATACTCTTGCCCAAAGCCTGCAAAACTAAGCTATTGGTTATTTGTGAGTAAATTTGCACATATTCTGTAGCCCATCCAGAACAGATCATCAGATCACATGTCATGTTCTGTTCTGGGGCTTTTCTGAAACCTAATTCAGTACCATGCAAAATGTGAGACAAACATTTTTCTGTAAGAGCACAAATTGAGCCTTCTCGACTCCATCACTTGGATAACTTTAAAATAGTGACTTCGGTTAGAATGTGTTCTCAGTCTTTTCCTGTGATCCATTATAAACTGTACTTTCATAAACCACTCATTTCTTCTTGGAGGGTGAAGTCCACCTAGGACAGATAGATATCTACCTGTCTGTTCGACAGAGGGGCAGCAGGAGAAAAGTAAGGGGGAAAATATAAAAAGGGGAAAATAGAGATTATCAATAATCTGAGAACTCCCTGTATATAAGAAATATTCCCAGAGAGTTGAAACTATAAAAATCATGTCCAGCAGAGAGCACACCTTAGCCACGCAGGTATGAAGCAAGTAGTGTGGTCAGGTAAGGGGAGCCAATGAGAAATTAGGCAGCAGTAGAATATGGACATTCTCTACAGGGACCAGTCACTCCTCAGTTCCTGTCTGCCGCACAATAGTTGTAGAGATCAGGTTCATACGATAGCAAAATGAGAAACCGTGAAGGAACAATCTTTCCTTCTGAAACTGGCCGGTAATTTACATTTTCTCCCACAAAAACAGATGTAGATGTGTGCATAGTTCCTAAGTTCAGCATTCTTCTGGGCCAAGACACCTTCTTGGAAGGAGACTCAATCCTAGAGTGGTCAGTTTATAGCTTCTGTTCTAAGTGCGGCCCTTCCTCTTTCTTTCTACATTTAGGAAAGAAGGAGACTGGGGCTGCAAGCAACCCTTAAAGTGAAGACTCAGTCAAGATGTAACTAGAACCTAACTTTCTTATTTCATTAAAAAAACTTTTGGTTATAAAATCCAAGTTCTTGATAACCGAAGTTCTCTTGATGTGTGCAAGACGTACAACTAAACCATGCTATTCAGTCCCCATTTTGCAAGATTATCATCCCCCACATTTCAAATAGGTGGGGATGGGCTACAACTCTCTGTCCTGTCCCAGCTGTGCCATTGATCATCTGTCACTAGTCTTGTAGCACACACAGTTGAATTGCTTTTCCCTGAGGGAAGTGATGCCTCCAGGTGTGCTAATAATAAAATTAATAGCTTAGAGAAACTGCTTGCAACAGCAACAGCAGCAGGAGAAAAGGTGGATCGATTTCAGTGTTTAACTGTCCTAATTCCATAGTGTATACCCCACCTCAGCCCCTGGTGAGCCATGCTCCGTCTCACGGTTAATCAATAGATGCCTGATTTAAAACAAAGAACCTGTTTCAAGATTAGAAGTCTTTGTGAATAAAAAGATGTATAGTGAAACTGTCAAAACCCTTCAATTCTCATCTTAACACTGCAACTTGGAGGGCAAGCACGGGGTGAAATGGAAAAAAAAAAAAAAGCCGGTGTGTCGTGTCCCCTTTGCCTATAAATGAGAGAGGAAAACCATCGCTGCTCTGCTACTATGGGTGTCATCATATAAATAAGAATTTATTGAGTTGCTCTGTGCTTAAAGGTGTGTGAATACTTTCAGTGGCACAGAGAATAATATGTTTCTGCTCTAATCGGCCCAATATCTTGTGGTTCAATTTATACCATCTTGTGGCTGGCATTCTCATCTTCTCTATGGAAGCAAAGGTCAAACTCGCCATCAGCTGTTCAGTGCCCATGCTTCTTGTTCTTCTGATCCTCTG
>PVKN010029826.1:0-12897 GCA_004027915.1 Capromys pilorides
TACATGCACTCAAGCGACTGTTTCTGACAGTGTGCTTGGCAGAGAATGTTGACAACGACCTATGAAATGTTAAGTGTTGTACTTCCTGTTTGGTAAAGAAAACATCAGCAACCACAAAGTTGATTCCAAGAACAAATCAGGATGAACAAATAATGCAGAGATTCTTTTTTTTTCAAATAAATAATAAAATAATTCATAGATAACATCTCAGAAATCCTTCCAGATGACAGATACCTCATTATGTTAGTAGAGAAGAAAATTAGGCTGCTCAACCAGGTGAAGCCAAATCGATCTAGCTCTGGCCATCCTGTCTTCTGGGTGTCTTGCTTTCATTAAAATTAGTTTAGAAAACACTAATATGAAAGTAACTTTGAAAATACAGCAGGCACTAATGGAATCTGAGCTCTGTAGAGGTGATCTAGGAAGACTTAGCCCTAGGGACACCATTCTCTGACACCCCTCCAAGGGCCTCTTATCTCTAATGAATATGAGCCTGGTTAGAGCATCTTTGGCAACACAACCAAGCATGGTTGATGCATGAAACTGTTCCACAGAGACAACAGAATGGGTACTTGAATCACTACAGAACCCTAGGTGAGATCACCAACTAAGGCGAATGCTGCTAAGCACCGTCCAATGGAGAGACAGGGATCTTCAATGAGATAAGCAGCATGGCAAACTTCAGAAGTCCCAAGCATGGTTACCTTCAATATAGTCTAACAACAGATTTGACCACAGAGTGGGGGAGGGGGACATCTGTTGTATGCGTTTCTACTGCCAAGCGAAAGCAACAGCATTTACTGATTTTATTGGAGTTGCATGCTCATGCTGCTCCAGATGCCAGCTTGCCTGCTTGCTTGCTTGATTGACTGATTCATACAGGGTCTTGCTGCACAGTTTGGACTCATAGTAATCCTCCTGTCAGCCTCCTTCGTGCCGGGATTACAAGCATGTGTCATCACACCTGGTTCTGGGGCCAGCAGGGTGTACCCAGGGTTCCAGGGTTAACAAGGCAGGTGGTACCAGGGATTGAACCCAGGTCCTTGTGCTTTCCAGGCAGGCACATAAACCCCTAAGCTATTTCCCCAGCTCTGATGTTGTGTTTTTCAACTTGGAAGAAATTATACAACCCATGTTTGTACCCAGCAATAGTACAATGGACTCTATTGAGGATTTATTAGTGTTCAAGAAACAACTTATATAGAAAACAACCTAAGAAACAAGCAAACAATTTCATCCTCCATAATGACAACTCTCTGAGTTACACATCACTTCTGGAATAGCAGTTTCTGTCAAGTAAACACATTACAATGCATTCCCATCCACCTTGGTCACCAGACCCTGCACCAGGAGATTTTTTGGGTTTCCCTCAAAGTTAAAATGATCATGAAAGATTTTTAATTGATTCTGGACATCAAGGCAGCCATGAAGGCACAACTAAAGACAGGGAAGAGAATCTCTAGAACTGCTTCACATGGGGGCAAGGATGATGGGGTACATGTGTTGGGGAGTCTCTCAGTTACTTTTCTCTCACTCCTGGGACAAAATCCCCCACATTCAGAATCAAGAGAGGAAAAGTTTATTTGGATCACAGTTAGTGGAGGTTTCAATCCTTACCTGGCTGGCTCCAAGGTGGCGTGGCACATGGCAGAGCGCAGCCACTCATGGCAACAGAAAACAGCAAAGAGCAAAGAAAGGAGAGTTTCTACCGCAGCTAGCAAGCCCCTCTCCCTTCCTTACAGTGGATGTAGATTACCCATCCAGGGCAGGAGCAGCACTCACACCCATAATCCCAGCATTGGATCATGAATTAATCGCAAACTCTATAAACCACCTCCAGTGACTGCATGAGGCTTTGTGAGGGGTGGGCAACCAGACAGAAACCATAACACGGAGGATATTTTCAGGAAGATGAACGGCACGGTGTATTTTACCATAATTTTAAATCACACCGTATGGGTCAAATGAGTTTTGACATGAAAACTACAATTCACAAACTCAGATTTTTCTCTTCACTATCATGTGGATGGCAACTGCCCCCAATGATCTGTGTGTCGATAGCTTGGTCCCCAACATGGCGATACTGAGTATCGTGGAACCTTTAGGAGGTGGACCTACAGAGAGAAAGGTAGGCTGCTGGGGGCAAGCTCTCTAAGGGGACCCTGGGTTTCTTCTTCCACTTCTGCTTTCTGGCTGAAGAAGCGAGTGGTTTGCTGTACCACAGCATCTGCCCTAAGGTGCTGTTTCATCAGAGACCCAAAGCACTGGGACCATCTGATCGTGGACTACAATGTGCACAATGCAGACCCACAATAAACTTTTCCTCTTCAGTATTTTAGCTAGGAGACTAAACTAATAAGAACAAAGGGGTCTGA
Organism: Capromys pilorides; assembly: GCA_004027915.1. Lineage (NCBI taxonomy): Eukaryota > Metazoa > Chordata > Mammalia > Rodentia > Capromyidae > Capromys > Capromys pilorides. Next base: position 2,376 of record PVKN010029826.1, read on the forward strand.
GTGGACATAAGAAAGAAATGAGACCGAGCTTCAATTAAAGAAGACAGCAATGACAGATGCCTGAAGTCAAGGGTGACTTAAGAATTAGGAGGAAGAGGTCATACAGACGAACCCAGAGCCAGCCAAGTAAGTGGAAGGGATGTGGTTGAACGAATGTCGTGTTGTGAGGGGTCACCTTCAGAGGCCAGGGAGGGTGTAATTCTACACAGGAAGATAAAGACTCCATCCCTGACTGGAAGAGAGACAGGGAGAAGGAGCTTGACAGGTAAACTGCAGGCATAAATATCTATAGCTCCTGGTGTTCCAAATATGACAAGTGTAAATGATTTCCCGTTATCTCGTTCATAGGACAAAACCCTCAGTGGAATAACTTACCAATATGTTAGCATACCAAAGTAGCGCGCTGAAGTACAGAAGAAAAATGTAGTAAGATGAAATGGGACACAAGCTTTAATGTTAAAGAAGAAAGCAGATGTTATGAAGCAGGAGTCGCAGGAGTTACACTTCTGACTCATTAGCAGAGCAACATGGCACGTTAAGACACAAGCCTTTGTGTTTATTATGCTTACCATCGTCGAAGAACCCATATCACTTGAGATTGTAATTAGTCAAACACTTTGTAGAGGATTACAAACAAGGAAGGGAATTCTCTTTTAAATACAGCTGCTCCTTGACTTCTGATGGGTTTATATCACAATAACCCATGGGAAGCTAAAAGCATTTTAAGTCAAATATGCACTGCCTCCCTCTAACCTGCCAACCATCCCAGCTTAGCACCGTGCACCGTGAAGTGATCCTGTGGCTGATGGGGGTCTGGCGCATCACTGTTGCCCAGTGTCACCAGAGCTCCCTGGAGCACACACTGCTAGTCCAGGAGAAGATCAGCTTTCAAAGCTGACGGTGATTTCTACTGGATGCGTATCACTATGACACCGCCATAAGGTGGAATAATCGTACAATGAACTATTGTACGTTAGGACCCATCTGTGGCTTCACATTATGACTGCATCAGAGACGCCCAGAGAGCTCATTTGTATTAGGGATATTAATGGTTCCTATGAATAAATCACAGCTCCAAGTGCCAGCTCCCCACAGTAGCTCCCCACAAGCTTCCTGGAGGTCCTGCCCCAAACCTATGGGTCACAGAAGAGCACCAAGGGCTCTTTGGTCCAAGACCTTGGGCCACCCTTCAGTAATGACCAGGAGATGTAGCTCCCTCCATATTTCCATTGTTTTCCTTCACCTGTGAGGTATCCAGGATTTTTCTATATCCTTCCATGAGACCTTACTCCTCACCTAAATCCTGTGAGCCCAGGTTGCCAGGGGACCAGTTGAGCATCTGCACATACAGACACTGAGGACAGCCACCACCACGTCACCTCACAGACAGCTTCCACAGGAAATCGGGGGGGGGGGGGACAGAAAGGGACTGACTGGAAGTGGGTGCATCTAAGCCAGGAGGCCAAGAAAGCAGGTCCCGGGCAGGGCATGAGCGAAAGGGAAGATCACACAGGCAGGTCTCCACTACTTCCCCCAGGAAGCTTCACCACCCCGCCGGCACAAGGCCAAGACTGCAGGCTACAGAACCCCTCTCCTCAGACCCCACAGGGTCCCCTCTAGGGGCCACCACCTTTCTGTGGCTAAGTCCAGCCCATCCCAGCACCAACAGTGCTGCTTACTGGCAGGGCTAGCTCAGGCCTGTGCTTAAAAATAATAACATGTCTTAGGCCTCCCAGGGAGTACCTTTCTGAATAAAGGAGTTCTACTGTAGGAAATCCTGGGAGTCTCTGAACAATTGTTATTCTTGCTTTTTTCAAATATGTATTTGCTAGCCTCCTCTTGTAGACAACTTGATCTTAACAGCACCGGAAGTCCTGCGCTGACGCACCGCCATACCCTCTCTCCCATGCCAGGGGCAGGCAATGGGGAGGAATCCTGGGAATCCTGAGGAGCAGGAACTTGGCACAAAACAAGGAGGCAACAAAGACCACCCACTGCCTCTACACCCTGGCTCCAGCAGCCTCTGAAATACTGAGACGCGGGGGAGTAGCTAAGGGGTTTCCACCTGCCGCCTCCAGGAAGCGGGCTCAACTCCTCTGATGGGGGCGAGAAGGAGGTGGCCCAGCACAAGGGGTGCCTTCCGGTTTTATCTGTTTCGTAATCCCGAATAGGAGCCGGAGTGCTGGGACCATTACACGGTGCCGTGCTGCTGGTGGGCCTGCTGCCTCTGAGGCCTAAACGCAGACGCCGGGGAAGAGCCTGCTGATAAGAAGGATGGAAGGAAACGATCCTGCTGCTCTCCGGGCAGGAGTCAGTCTGCACCTCCAGATTTCAGGAACAGCTTGAAAGCCAAACAGCTTCCTTTGTTACCTCCCCACTGGGAGCCGGCTCGTCTTTAAAATATAGAACATATTCCTCGTATTTAAGGAGTTATATTTAACTGATGTCTCCATGTAACACTCAAAGCAAAACAGAAGGAGGAGGAAGGAAGGGAGGCAAAAAGCAGCTGCATCCCAGTGGAAGAAAGGCTAGTCAGGGAAGGAACGGGGTCCAGAGCGCTGGCCCCCCAGCAGGCCCTGCAGGTGAAGTGAGGGCTGAGAAAGGAAAGGAGAATGGAGGAGGAGGAGGAGGAGCAGCCAAGCAAGAAGCAAACGTGACAGGAAAACGCCACCTTCCCACCTGCCCTTTCTAAACCCTCCCTCCAGGAAATGACCACACAGAGCCTTTTATAACAACAGAAGGGTAGGACCAGAAATTGCCCAGTGCTTAAGTGACCATGCCAACACTGTACCAGGCAAAGCCACAGTGACCAGCCTTCACCCATGCTGGCGCAGGGGACAGAAAATGAAATAATGCCCCCCTACTCCCCCAAAGGCAGTGGTCCAGGTGCTTCCATCTTGACAGTCTGAAGATGGTGTCCTGGAGGTGGCAGAGGGAGGCTCTGGGGACAGAAACACATGCAATGACCTCAATTGTCTTGGAAGGTTGAAAAATACCTATTAACTTAGTTGAGGGGTGAGAAGCAGCCCTGGCTCTTGTATTAAAATAGGATAAATATGGACTGTTGAGGAGAACCATCTTGAAGTCGGTGAACCCCAGGCCCCCCTGGTGCTGGGAGGACCTGCAGCCAGCTCTGCCCAGGTACACAAACAGTGGGGACACATGCGCTGCTCCTCTGCTTGGGGCCTGGGCCAGATCCTTCCTGGTACTTTTCTGTCCAGTTATGTCCCTAACACATGCTTGAGGCAGGAAGTAGAGAAAATATAGAACAAAAAATAGAAAGGAAATCATATATATCACACCTAACAATCACCACAGGTATTATTTTGGGTAGCGATACAGGCACACAATATGAATTCCACTCTAGAGTAGAAGCCACGCTGTGTTCACCTGCAATAACAGGAGGATTTTCCTGAAAATATGGTTGCAATGGCCACAGAATTGGAGAATGACACACCGTAATCACCCCACTACGGCTATCAATATTCAGGTTGTATTCAACTTTCAACTAAGATAACCAAAGCTTCAGCAGCTATCTGGATCCATAATTTTTTGGCTATCCAGAACATTACAGAGGGGTTGGGGAGATAGCTCAGGGGCCTAAGTGCCTGCCCAGCAAGTGCAAGGTCCTGAGTTCGATCCCTGGTTCCACAAAAAAATAAATAAATAAAATAAGAAAGAACATTACAACAAACATTTCCTTCAGTGGAATATTTATCCCACTCTCTGCTCACTCATACTAAGAACAAATGTTTAAAAGACTACGTACCTGTTTGGTGGGCCCTTTCCCACCCAAAGAAAGAATTATTTAAAATTTACATTTTTCTAATTATTTGTGAAATTTGGTGTTTTTCTGTCTATTTGGCTTTCATATTTCTTCAGTGACTTGCCGACTCAGGAAACACAGGAGACTTATTCCAATTGATGTTAATGTTTTCTTATTGATTTATGACTGCTTTTAGTATAATAGGGGTGGACTGGCAGGCAGACAGCGCATGTTCTGATTTACCAATTCTGTTGATGGTACTTGGTGCACACAGGACACTAATGGATGTGTGGTCAATCCTATCAGTCTTTCCCTGTATTATGCCTTCCGCTGCATGGTGCTGCAGTCCAGAATCCAACTCCAACTCCCCCGCTTACTAGTTGAATGCCCCTTCCTTGTCTCAATTCTTTTGATTGAATATAGCAAGAGCACACTTAATATAGAACATATTCCTAGTATAGCCCCGTCTCCTTCTATTCACCTGTCACCACCCCTGCTGGCCCAATCAGGGAGGACCAGAAGGCTACCAACAGCTATGGAGTGGGCTGAGAAGCAGAAACTTCACAGTGGTACCTGGTGATGACATAGGCTGGGCCAACACTCGGTGAACCTCTGAGCCAAGATACCCAGGGAAGCTGTGCTGAGATTCTCGACCCATGGAAACAGTGTGAAAATGAACATTTATTGTTTGAAGCTGTCGGATATAATGCCAGTGGTACATTCTGCAGCAGGAGGTAAGGAGTACAAAATACAATGTCCGACTTACCATGGTGCAACTTAAGACCTTTGACTTAATGGTTTTGCAACTTTATGATGAGTTTATCAGGGCATTCAATACATTTCCTACTTACTGACATTTTCAACTTATGAGGATTTATTGGGATGGAACCCCGTTATAACTCAAGGACCATGTATATAGATAAAGCACAGAACAGTGTGTTACCAGAAAAGGTCTAAATATTCGGCCATTTCTCTCATTTAAAAAATGAAAACTTTTCTTAGTCCCTTAAGCTGGGCTTAACCATGTATCTTAAAAAATTGACCAAGAGAGGAGTAACACATAGGACCCAGACACCTGACAGTCGACTACCTGCATAGGGGCACCTGCCATCTGGAAACTGTCACTGCACATGAAGAAGCCCAGCCATGCATAATCCCTGCCACCCCCAAAGCAACAACAGCCACCAATAACCATGGCAGGTGGTCGGGCAGATCATGAGTGAGGCCAGCTGAAAAAGCCACCACCTACACTTCCAACCCAATCACCTGAAGAATGACTGGCTTCTCTAAGTTTTAAGCTGATGTATTACACAGAAGTTGAAGACTGATACAACCATCACTCTTACTGTTGTTATTGTTATTATTGCTATCCTGCAATCAATTCAGTAAATGCACATATTTCTTAATATTATAGTTACATCCTTACTTCTTTACTAATCCACCAAAAACCCACCTTGGTACATGATAGCAAGTGAGGGTCAAACTTCATGTTTCCTTTCCTCTGTGGACACATGATCTCCTTGAACACAAAATTTGGGACACTATTGAGTTATAGGATGTTAGAACACAGGTTCTCTTATGTTCTGAGTCCTCACTGATCTTGAAGGGCTAGGGCCAAAATATTGGCTATCCTTGTAGTCCTTCTTTTTCTCTAATTTTTGGTCTGCAAACTTAAGTTGTTAACCTTGCAGAAGAGAAGCTTAGTGATACTATTACTCTACAACACAGGTACTTGAGCTTAACATCACTGCTTTTCTGAGTATCAAATGCCTTAGAATTAATATGGAACTAATATTTTCCATCAATCATTGATATTCTAATAAATCCCTATAGAATGTGATTTAAAAAAAACAGTTGCACAAAAAAACCCACAGCAATTTAGAAATCTAACCATATACACGATTGTAGGAGGTTAATCCTATGGCAATGTATAGTGTGCCTACAGACAGTTAACTAGAGAGAAAACATTCTCTCAGGCTTTCACAGAGAGCAAACTGGTTAAACAATGGCCATGACTCATCCAGACAGCTGACACTCACAAAAGTTCTACAAAATGCTGTACATGGTTTCCAGGTAAATCCTAGGGATTTAATTGACATTGTCAGACACAAAAGTTACATGTTTTGTTATATAGGTTTTGCTTTAACTTGGCCTTAACCATCCAGCATAAAAGTTTAACCATGAGGCATAAAAAGTAAAGCCAGATAAGTATACTGAGCTATAAAAGGCCCAAGTCAACAGCTTCCAACAATGCCTGTTCTGCTGATAACCCACTACTATTATGGAACATTGCTCTATGCATACCAATATTTATACCAAGAAATATTTAAACCAATAGTGTTTAGAAAAGTTATCATGTCTGCATCTTATACTCTGAGCAACTACTGTGAAGACAACAATATGCATTGTGTTAATTATTGTGGCTACCCTAACATGTTTTGAAACTCTCATTGTTATTTCTTATTAAAAATAATAATTATAAAAAAAATCTTCATGTTTCACCAAAGAGTCCATTCTACCTTCTCAATAGAAACTGCAGTACCTTGTTTTCAGATACTGGAATCCAGTCTTTCAGGATATCATTTCCAGAGCCATTCTGTCCTTACTGCAGGAAATCTTGACCTGGCACTGTAGTCACTTTGCTTTCACTGTGGTCAGGCTAACGCTGCTGCTCTGGGGCATGCTGGGTGGAGCATCCACAACTAGACTGCGTGAAAAGACTGAAGCTGCCAGGGAAGGGGACAAAGAGCACTGGCAGTAGTGACATGAACCCAGGGCACAGAAATGGGAGAGATGGAGGCAGCCATAGTCATGGAAGAGATGACTCCAAGTCTCTTTTTTTGTCTGAGATCAAAACAAAGCCTGTCCTGCATCTCTCAAGTGGGTCAGCCATTGGTGTCCACTGGCTCACACAGAGGGAAGCCGTGGGCACGGGGAAGGAATGGGTCGGGTGCGAATGTGAGGAGACGATGCCTCTTCCGCAGCCACAGAGCACACACAGTGTTACCTGCAAAACCTCCAAAGGAAATGCTTACTAATCAAGGTAGTACAGCAATATTCAACGTAAGGGTAGCTGAGAAAGGCTGCACGATGCCAAGCAGCTGTGGAAGGCTTCCTGGATGAAGGTTTCCAGGTTTTAAGGAATAAAATTCAACAAAGAGAAGGTGTAAGGTGTACACAAAGTCTAGAAACTGGAGTGAACGATTCAGATGCAGTAACAGATTTACTTAGTCAGAGTGATGTTGATGGTGACAGTGATGGCGAACCTTGTAGGGCTTTTGGTGATAACAAACTGCCCCCTATGGCATACAGGCCATAGTTCTCCACCACTGGACCAGAAACTCTAACTAGGTGCACTAAGAGAGGAGCCTGATGAAGAAGTGGAGGTCCCTGACACCTGCCAGAGAATCTTAAATTTTAGGTCTGATCTTCAAAAGAAATGAGCAAACATTGCTGTTCACAGGTAATGTGAATGAAAGACCCCAAGCTGATACCAAGTCCTGCACTCTCAACACCATTTTGTGAAGTACGCAGCATCCTGGAGTGGCTCCAGAAGGAGGTGCCACTTTCCCCAAGGGCTCTCAGAACAAGCATGGCCTCTCCAAGCCAGGAAGCACAGAAGCCAGTGCGACTCCCCGCTGAGGAGGCCCTGAAAGGGCAGCCAAGTTTCAGCACCCTCGGACTTCCCAGCCATCAGATGCTCAGTGGAGTGCAGGCTCGGGTGCACCAGTACACAGTGTCACCCTTGGGGCGCAACTTCAGAAGCTGAAACATGAGCAGGAGCCAAGCTCTGAGCTGTAGGGCATGCTGATGGCTGGGAGGACAGTGAGGTCTTCAGCCACCAGCAGAACCTCACACAGCAGACGGCGACCCTACTGTCAGGGGAGGAGATGGGTCTGGCCCTACAAAGCGCTGCAGAAGGAGGCACTGGCGAGATGGGCATCTCGGGCAGCTCTGGGAGGCTCTGCGGCTCGGGTGGCACCCAACCTGCTGGTGTTGACACTGTCACCTGGGCCCAATTTTATTTAACATTTTTTCTTATAATCAGTCCCCAAACAATACAGTTTAACAACTATTTACATAATGATTACACTACATGAAGTATCCTAAGTCACCCACATGATTTTAAGTATGTGGGAAGGATGTGCAAATTGTGCCATTTATTTTAATTATTTAAAAAATTAGTTTTTTATTGATAACATTTGTGCATATGCATAAGGTATCAAGTAAGGTGTGATTCGTGGATATATACACTGAGTAGTGATGAACTCAGGGTAATGTGCTGTTTCTAACACCTTAAACTTCTATTATTTTATTATGGGGAGTGTACTCTAATTCCTTTCTGTCTTGAGAAACATAACACACTATTAGTTATAGTCACCATGTGATGCCACAGAACATGACGACTTATTCGTCCTACTGAGCCACGACATTCACCCCACAAATAAGCCTCTTCCCTCTTTCTTCTGTCTCCCCTCCCCTCCCCAGCCTGGTGATCACTACCCTGTCCTCCACTTCTACACAGCCTCACTTTATGGAAGGGTCTTGAGTAGGCTCAGATTTGGGGATTCCAGGGGAATCCTGGAACCCAGCTCCAGTGATGCCGAGGGACAGCTCTATGAGGGAACATGGTGGGAACTGGCTCCCACAGTCACAGGAGCTCAGCAGTCCCGTTACTGCTGTGTCCTGCGCAAGACAGAGGCACAGGAAAGGCTGTGGTGGGATTCACAAGATTCTGAAGGCTGCTTTGTCTGATCCAGGCCCTCCACACGCTGGGTGCCCCTGAGTGGATTGGTGATGGCAGATCTTTCCTCAGCCTCTGGGATCTCTGATGATTGTCTCTGCTGGGAACACTGGCAGATGCAGCAATACAGAGTGTCATCAGCTCTCCAGGTGTCCTTCATCCCAGTCAAACTGACACACACAGTTAACTGTCATGGAGCCTCAGGCATGTGAGGAAAGGAAAGCAGCCCCGAGCCCATGCAAGGCCCGGCCCGGCCAGCTCGCTCCAACTCTTTTCAACTCATTAGGTCTCTGGCCAGCTGGGCTTCCGATCACTGCCCCAGGCATAGGACAATAACCTGAAACAAGCCACAGTGATACTCACATCTCCTCTGGACTTTCAGTCTGACTCACGTCTCCCAGAAACATCTTGTCAAGCAATAGTACAGCTATAACTCCACTTTAATATAAAAAGGCAAATTCTCCACTCGGGGCCAGTACACTGTTTAGTACAACCTTTTTCAGGATCATGCCCATGTTCATCTCAGAGAACTACGAAATGCGAGCAAATAATAGTGAGTGTCTAAATTTTTAAAAATGATCCCAGCAAAAATCGCATGGCTGTCAATTTGCTTCAAAAGATTTCCCTTCACAGGGACCAATGGGATAACGTGTTTGAAGCGCATGGCGGGGAGCACTATGAGGCGCAGTGTACCTTTCACTATGACACTTTCGTAAATTGAAATGTTCACCGTAGTTTTTGATCAGGCTGGGACCATCTCTGGCTCTTCGAGAAAGCCAGAGTTCCCCCTCTTTGAGCTGTGAGACTTTTCCTCATGCTGCTATCTTCCAGGGAAGGACACTTGTCCAGACCCAGGGCTTGCTCTCAATGGTGCCATGGGCTCCACAGGTGTCTGGTGCTTATTCTCACTGTCACACTCAGTCCTCAGGGCAGGTGGCCTTCCCCCACCAGCTGCCCTGCAGGCTAAGAAGAGGTAGTCTGGCCTCACTGACTCTTCCTCTGATAGAATCAGTAGGATTCCCAAGAGACTACAAGTTCCACTGTGCCCTGCTGAGTCACTTGGCCCCTCCCACTCCTGCGTGGCTCCCAACCAGAACATCAGCCCCTGTCTTTCTGGTCAACCTCACCATCTCCTTAGGAAGCAGCCACAAAACAGATGGGGGGAGCTGGGATAGATAGGCAGAAAGCTGGCCTGGTGTCTGGTGAAGATCCTGGTGCCTGGCACGCCTTGCGGTATCTGGTGATACTGCCAGATGCCTGGTGATAGAGCCATGCTTTGCTGAGAATGAAATGACATGCTTTGTCGATCCAAGTGTCAATGTCTAAAGACAGCTGTTTTAGACTAAATACAGTGATTCCTCAGTTTGTGAGCTTTATTCTTTCCCTGGTTCTGGTCACAGAGTTGGATGAGAACCAAATCAAACTGCAGTCAGGGACAATGCTAGCGCCCATGCAGTTCAGTCTGCAGCCACAGCCATGGACAGAGCTGGGTTTGGGAACCCAGGCACCACAGCATGTCACTTTTAAAATATGAAACAATGTATGTGTCGGCTGTATTTTATAATTGATCTTGTCCAGCGGGGGTCAAGTCATTAAAAAGAGACAACGAGATTATTAAGATTCTTCTAAACAGCTAACAATTCTAACTGAAAAGCTAAATGTTCTGGCTTACCACCACTAAAGAAAATAATATGCAAGCTACTGTCACCTTTTCTTCCAATTAATAAGCAGTTGGGGATGAACAAAATCCAGAGGTCAAGCTTCTACAGACTCTAAATTGACAAGAAAACAAGCTATTTGGCTTTTCAGTTATTTTCAGGCCTTGCGGGTTTTCATTTAATGGAAAGCTTGCCAGGTTGCAACTTTCTTACGTGCCTCACTACAGAGCACTTATTTTCCACAAACGGGATTTTCTCAAGACAATAAATGTGGCATCAACACTCGACAGACTGCAAAAGATCTGTTCTTACCTATTTTCATGGACGTTGGACATGCCTGATGCCATCTGACTC
>PVKN010029827.1:0-12821 GCA_004027915.1 Capromys pilorides
GCACTTGTCTGGCAAGCACAGTGTCCTGAGTTCAATCCCCAGTCTTGGGAAAAAAAAAAATCCTACGAAAAGCATGAGTATCCCCCCTCCCCCCGTGGTACTGGGACTTAAACCTTGGGTCCTACACATTTTGGGCAACAGCTCTGCCACTGAGCCCCACTCTCGGCCCCACGTGTAATTATTTCATTGAGAAAAAAAATCTGACATTAAGGGAAATGCTCATACTCAAAAGCTAGGCATTCCAGAACGGGCCAGGACGCCACACGGAGGTGGGCTCCCTCCGGAGGATAAGTGCTGCCTCTTACACCGCATGCTCTGTGCGTTTGCCTCCCCCTTTCCTCAAAGCTTCCTGTGAGAAGGTGAAGGCCTCTTGTGGGAAGGGTGAGCAAGGGCTCTCAGAGGGCTCGTGGTCTTAAACATGAGCTTCCCTCTGGACGGAGAATCAGAGGTCTTAAGCCAGCTCAGATGCTTCCAGAGGTGTCTGACACAGACACTGAGTGAAGTCTGGTGTAGCAGCAGGCAGTGTCCTCTGGTGCAAAGTCCAAGTTCAGTTTAGACATAGCCAGGAAGGGCCATTAGGGCTGGTTGCTGGTGATGCCCAAGGGTAAGATGAGTGAGAAAAGTGGGTAAGTAGCATTTCTTCAGTTTTTTTTTTTTTTAATTTATTTATTTGTTTATTTATTTATTTTATGGCCGGCTCAGCCTGCCCTGGTGGTAGGGCTAGCACAGCATGTGGTGCTGCGGAGTGAACTGCAGTCCCTGCAGTTGCCTGAGCTTTCCTAAGCAGGCCCTTTAGACCACTGAACCATCTCACCGGCCCCCATTTCTTCAGTTTTAACATAACACAGAATTCCTAGGAGAATTTCATTAAAATGTAGGTCCTGAGTTGAGTGGTGGGGTGATACTTTAGCATTTCTCATAAGCGCCCTTGAGGTGGGGATGGTCCTCAGACTGGGCTCAGGTGGCCAGGTGCAGAGACCCTGAACTGCAGATGGATGAGTTACTCAGAGGGACGAGTCGGCTTGGCCGACAGCGCCGCACTGCTCCCTGGAGCACCGCTTGAGCCTGCGCGCAGGGCTGTGGCCAGCCCTGATGAGGAGAAACTATAGCCAATCCTGCAGCCACCATGTCCTGCTCCAGCAGGAAGCCAGGAGGGAAACAGCAGGTGTGTGCAGCTGTGTGTGGTGCAGAGGGCACCAAGCCCCCACAGGTGGCAGGCTGACGGCTGGCTGAGACGACCACCCCTGGTGGGGCACGCTGCAGAAGGCCAGCTCTGAGGCCGTCCGTCAGTGTGGACACTGGCACATGGCTGGGAATGTGACCTTACCTGTCTGGTGAGGCTGCCGCCGAGGTTCATGGTGCCCGAGCCGGACTTGTTGGTTTGCAGCCAGAGCATCACTGTGGAGGTCAGCTTGTAGTGGGCATTGCGGCCACTGGACTTCTCCTAGAGGAAGAGGGGAAGATGCAGCGTTCAGAGCCTGAGGAGCAAAGTGAGCCGAGGAGGGTCCCAAGTGTCTTCTTCAGTTCAGGCAGTTCTAACATGTCCCTTCCTAGGGCATCACAACATTACCTCTCTTAAAAAATCCCAGTTGGTAGGGACTGGTGAGATAGCTCTATGGCACAAGTGCCTGCCTGACAAGTGCAAGGTTTTAAGTTTGAACCCTGGTCCCACAAGAAAAAAAAAAAAAAAAAATCCAATTGGTGGGATTTTCTTGTGATAATTTTTTAAAGCGTGCATGTTTTCAGCACATGCGATTTACAATCATCTTTGGAGCAGGTATATATGTACAATACAGTTTGTTGCCTTTTTTTAAAATTAGTTTTTATTTATTTTTTAAAGTTCATTTTATTTTCTTAAACCACATTACATATTTGTTTGTGTTATGGCCGGCTCAGCCTTCCCTGGGGAGTGGGGGGCGTTGCAGCATGTGGTGCCTGGGATCGAGCCACGGTCCCTGCGGTGGCCTAAACTTCCCGACACATGTGCTTTAGACTGCTAAGCCATCTCACCAGCCCTAGGTTTTTTTTAAGGTGAACTTTACTTATTTATGTTATGGCCGGCTCATCCTGCCCTGAGGGTGGGGCTGGCATAGCATGTGGTACCGGGGATCAAACTGAGGTCTCTACAGTTACCTAAGCTTGCCTAAGCAGGAAGTTTAGACCTCTGAGCTATCTCACCAGCCCTCTAATTGGGCTTTTAAGGGGGCAAATCTGCAATCCTGTGTATTAAATTGTTTGGGGCTCTTTGTTATCATGTACTACTGCAACCTCGTATTTCTCCAGATGGATTTGGAGGAACCAGCAGGGGTCTTTGTACCACAGTAGAAACCTCTTCTAGAGAGCAGGCTCACTGGTGGGCTTTAGCACCTGCGCTGGGAGGCCCGGGCCACCAGCAGCTGGGGGCGGTACCTGCACTTCTACCACATGGATGGAATCCCAGCAGCCTTTGATCTTCTTTGATCCATCTCCAGCCTTCTTTATGAGGATCACGCCAGCAAACCCATGATCCAGATCCCAGAGGTAGACAGACGAGACACCGCCTTCAAAATACCTGCAAGAGACAGAGCCACGTGCCCATTAGACATCAAGAGATCCTACACCAGCTGTCGTTTGGCAATGATGCACCCAGACATCTGTCTGGAATTACGGACCGTCCCTGTGACGGTTCTAGACCTAATCTTTAAATCTCAATCATTTTTAAGGGGTAACAGAAAGAATGTGAGAATACGGGTCTGAATTTGAGCTTTGCATTTCTGGCAAGCCTAGTAACTTCTCTGGCTTTCAGATTCCTCTCCGATGAAGGACCTGGCACAGTGTGTGACACACAGCAGACAATGACTGGAAGCCACTGCTACTGGGGTAGTCATTATCATAAATGATGCTAGTCAGTAGTTCTACCTTTTGGGATTTCTATTTGAACGGGGAAATGGAGATTCAAACAACAAGAACCACCTCACATCCCCTAGTCCCCTGCAATCCAGGAGGGTCAGGACCCCTGTTGGCCTTTCATTCACTTGCTGCAAAATCCTAGCGAGAAACAATGGGCTCAATGTGGGACACCGTTTCTCCACAGATCCAAGTCAATATGGAAAGATTCCTAGTTACGACCAAATGAAGGAAGGAAAGAAAAGGCCAGGAGAATAGGCCATCAGCCTGGGCTTGCAGATCCAAGACACCTGAGGTGACTGTTATTGTGACAGAGGCTGTTGTGAGTGGAGACACAGGAATAGAATGAGCCAGTGCAGAATCTCAAACTCTGCTGACAACTGACCACAACTCTGGAAAAATCAAACTCAGAGCCAGCGCACACTTTACCCCATAGCTCAGGGGGGCCATGAATGAGCAGTGCAGCCTGTCCACTGGGGAAGCAGGGCGCAGGGCAAGCGGCCAGCATGTGTGCCGGGGCCTCAGCCTCGTGGGCCAGCCCCGGCAACAACCTCGGCTCACAGGCTTATCTACCCAACAGCAATTAGCTAAGGGCAATGACCAGAGGTCAGTTGTGAGAACCTGGACCGCACAGGCAACACTTATTTTATTCTCTCTCTCTCTCTTTTTTTAATGGCAGGCTCAGCCTGCCCTGGGGGTGGGGCTGGTGCAGCATGTGGGGCCGGGGATTGAACCGCGGTCCGTGAGGTTGCCTAAGCTTTCCTAGATAGGAGCTTTAGTCCGCTGAACCATCTCACAGCCCTATTTTATCAACAGCTTACAGATAAAAGCAAAATAAAAAAGCTACCCGACAGATGATTAGTTACTTTTAATATGAAGTACTAAAAGTTAACATGCATCTGTGGATTATATCCCAATAGAGCTGTATATAATGAAATACATTCTTAGGGTAAATGTTAATATTTAGAAAGCATGGATGAAGGAAGATAAAAATTCTTTGTATAATCGTTCCTTTGTACCTACAGTTCCACATCCTTGGACTTAACAAACTTTGGGTTGAAAATATTCGGGAAAAGGCCCACATGTACTGAACAGGTAGACTTTTCTGCTGGTTATGATTACCTAAACAACAGCACAACTGGGGCAACTCACTTTCCAGACTCCCTTCTGTCCCTCTTAGACAAAAGCTTTCTTTGTCTCAATAAATTCTTCCCACTCTAACAAATTAAAAATAAAACAAAAACTCAACAGCTTACAGAGCTGTTGCACTGTGTTAGGTACCGTTAGTACCCTGGAGATGATTGTAGTATCCAGGGATGTGCACGGGTCCTGTTGTTACGGCGACATTTTATGTAAGGGCACTGCTCAGCTGAGGACTTGGAGTCCACACAGGGTCCTGGAACCAATGCCACCCAGATAATTACAGCCAACTATACTCCATGCTTGCAATTTTATGCAAAGTCTAAAACTATTTAAAAAAAAATTAGGTCAGTACATGAGCTACCCTAAGGTACTCTAACACAATCAGACCAAGGAAGCAGCCCCTGCCCCACAGACAGGCCGACACATGAGGGTGCCCAAGCTGTTTTATCTCCTGCCCTTACCACTGTAGACCAGAGTGCTCAGGGGAGCTGGAGCTTAGGCTGGCGGTAGCCCGGTCCCTGTAAGACTCCTAAGGTAGACTGGGGCTGCCCTCTGCTACAGGACCATCCCACGCCCTCTGTCCCACACATCCATTGTGATCCAGCTGTCCGAGAGGATTCAGAGCCTGCCTCCACTGGTGGGGGCCGGCACAGGAGCCACTCAGGGAGCACCTGCTCTAGGCATCAAGGATCCAGATGCATGGTGACATGCTGGCCACAGTACAGCATGGGGCCTGGCTCTGGACAGGTACAGCAGTGGAGGACCATGGGACAAAAGGCATGCAGGAATGGGCAGGCACCTGTGGGCTGGCACTAGGCTGTACTGGGTAGACCCCAGGGCACTGGCCGATACTGCATCCTCAGGAGTATGATGTAGTTCTCCTCCCAGGATGAGCTAAGATACATTTTGACTAAAAAATCCCAGATCCCACCTTGCTGTGTAGCACAACCCGGGTGTAGACGACACCATGTGGGGGGTCTACTGGGCTGCTCCTGAATCATCCTGGGACATGTGGAGATGGACCTGTCACTGCTAGATCTAAGCAGTGCTGGAGTCCTCTACGCTCTTTTATAGTGCTCAGGCAACACATAGCATGGATTAGCCTAGGAGGCTGGAGGGAACAGCAACGCACAGCAAGCTTTCTGGTGCCCTGCTGCTGATGGTGCCTGTGCTGGCCAAAAAGCTGGGGCTGATAATTTCTCCTGGTGACCCTGGGATGAAGCCCAGTGGTACTTGGATGTGTGCACCAGCCACAGCAGCGCCACTCTCCTGTATCCTGGAGTAATAGAGAGAGGCAGGTCAGGCTGCCCTGCGAGGCACCAGGAAGAATCCCAGTGGCTTGGTAATCCTCAACACTGTTCCATGACCAGTTCCAGAGCACCAGGTGGCCTAAGACGGAGCCCCTTGGTCCTACACCTTCATGTTCTTCCAGAAAAATAAAGCACTGCCGCTAATGTTTTATAGGGTGGAACTGGTTCTTTCCACTCCAGGGCCCCACCCTGTGGCCTGGGCTCCTGCCCTGGACAGCTTCTCTCTGCCATCCTAGGCTATCCCAATGGGTAAAACAATCCAGGCCCTAAGATTCAAAATGTTGAAGGGGAAGAAGGTAAAAATGAAAGCCCAATTATGAGCTTCCTGTGGGTAATTCTTTTCAAAAAAAGCAGAAACATTAAAAAAATATAGCTCCTAATACATCAATGCATCCCATAAATCTGATTTTTCCAAAGTCCCTTCCAGACTTTCTCCAGATGCCTAATCTTCACACAACCACAAGTACAACAATGGCTACTACACGGAGGTCAGTTTTTTTCCACCTGGCACCTAATGATGATCTCTTTCTTACGGAGCCACACGATTTCCATAATCATTAATAGCTGGGGTAGTAAGGGCTGGTGAGATAGCTCAGCAGACTGAGTGCCTGCTTAGGCAAGCCCAAGGACCAGGGATTGATCCCCAGCACCACACGCCCTGCTGGCCCTATCCCTGGGCACACTGAACTGGCCACTGAGGCTAGGCATGGCAGCACATGCCTGCAATCCCAGTGCTGGGGAGGCTGAGACAGGAGGATCATTACTGAGTTGAAGCTGTGTAGTGAGCCCCTGTACCAAATACATTTTAAAAAAGAGAGAGAGAGAGAGCGAGAGAGCGCGCGCGCTGTGGTAGCATTCCACCCAGCAGGATCCTAACTTACAGTAGATTTGACTTTTAATACAGAAACAACGGCAGTGGAATTAAGAGGCAGTGCCACTGGCCTCACTTTGAATGTGTTCTCTGAAGGAATCGAAGTGCTCCCTCCTGAGGTGTGGCAGGCATGCTGGGACGTGGCCTCCTCTGGCATGGCCCAAACACCACAACAATTCAAGAATGGACTTGCATTCCACATGCCAAGAGGGACCTCTGGGGACTTGAGCGGCCACAAGTCTCAACGTGATGTTCCAAGACAAAGGACGGAGGACTGAGGGACTAGAAAGGGCCGCTTTGGAACTACCCACAAGCACCAGCCTCAGGTGGGCTCCTTGCACTGTCAGGTGAGCGGGACTACAGGGTGCAGACGGTGCTCCCGCCCCATTTCAGTTGACGGTTTTACTCTGCGCGTGAAACATTAATTAAAGAGGGACCTCAACAAGATATTGAAAATTTATTCTTACCTACTGTACTTTGATCATAATGACATGAAACAAGGAAAAAAATAATTTTTATGTGGTTCACATTTATGAGTTTTTACATAAAGGCTTTTGTGGGTATTTTAAGAATGTGCTAAAGCGCTGTCTGGAACCACATGAAGCCATCTGAGAAGTCACCCGCCAGAACCAACAGCGCACACATGGAAACACTTTAACTAGCCTTTGTATATGTAATGAGTCAAATAGTATTAATATTGTTTAAATGCTAACATACTATTTCAATAAGGTGGCTCTTCCCGCTCTTGGGCCCTGCAAGGCAACGAGAACGACTGAACGTGGCCATGAGTGGAAAGCAGGCTACAGGGGAACTAAGCCATCCTGCTGGAGCTCTAGCTCCATCTGCACCTGGCCATTTCAAAATCCCTAGCTCTCCAGCAAGCGAGGCTGAGCCCAGGACTGAATGCCACAGCTCAGCCAACTGGGCTGGAGAGGGAAAGCCCGGAGTTGCAGCAGCAGGGGCTCCAGGGACAGGGCTGGTGCAGAGAACATGTGCCAGCTGGAGGCCTGAAGATGAAAGCATGGGCTCTGCTGGGGTCTCCTACCAGGCGGAGAGCTGGGCACCCCAGGGCTGTGCTCAACACACATGGGTCTGTCTAGATGGTGAACTGGATGCCCCCTATGCCAAGGTATGTAATAGTCAAGATTCCAGAAACAACATAAAAATAAAATATTAAAGCTACTAGAGCAAAGAAACCTATAGAGAAAATCACCTACAGAGGAAAGCCTACAAAAATCACAGCAGAGTTCTCAACACAAACCCAGAAATCAGCCGGGCGTGGTGGTGCATGCCTGTAATCACAGCACTTAGGAGGCTGAGCAGGAGGATCAGTGCGAGTTCAAGACCAGCCTGGGCTACAAAAGTGAGCTCAAGGCCAGCCTGAACTGCACAGTGAGACCCTGTCTCAAAAAGACAAACAAACCCCCTCCCCAAATCAAGGAAACGACTTCCAGCCCAGATCGGTGTACCCTGAAAATTATCATTCAAATCAAGACGGCCCCCTAGCAGGATGGCAATCTCAGGAGACTGCACAGACGTCACCTTGGACAAGGGTTGAACACACAGTGGTGGGACCTCAGGCAGCTCCAGGATGTCCAGAGTGGGTGGAGTGATGGTGATCCAGATCAAAAGCCTAGAACCACCCCTGCTATCTGTAAGCTGTTAACTGTCAACAAATAGTGCTGGTGGCTCCTGGCAAAGATGAACGTTTGCTAAGGCAAAAGGTCCTGCAGAGGCTCCGGACAGCTGGGACTAAGGCAATAGGGCCACCTGGGGCAGAAGCTGTAACTCCAAGATTGTGCTGCTAGGGTGACTCTGCACTGGACCGGCAAGGAGCAAAGGGCAAGATGCTCACACGGGCTGCAGCCCACCAGCCTGTCAGGTACAGGTAAGCATGTGGCTGTTCATACTCCAGTCAAGATCCCTGAACTGGGATGAGCTCAAAGCCAGACTGTCAACAGTCCTCCTCTAGTTAGTCCTAGGCTGCTTCTCCCTGAATGTCCTTCTTCCACTAGAATGATGGGCAAGTTGTCTACTCTTCAACCACAGGACTTCTGGGGACAAAGAAAAAAAGGGAAAATATAGTATTTCATGCCCCAAATGACCTACATCACAAAAGTAAAAATATTTTGGCCCTAGAGGCTTTCTGGAGTGTATGAAGCCAAGGTGTGTATGGAGACCTTGGATGAAAACTGGCTTCTGGAACCTGGGTTATGACCATGACTTACTGGATGTGCAGAGCACAGGGAGGTGGCGGCAGGGGCCTCAGAAGCCAGCCCACACGCCTTCCTGCAGACAGCCTCCTGGGACAGCAGCTGCATTCCAGGCCAAATACAAGGCTCCCAATAGGTAGTGAGTCACATGCTGCACCTCTCCACAGAGCCAGGCCAGGCCAGGCCAGACCTGCTGGAGGGTGCTTTCCAGGGCCAGCCAAGAAACCAAGCTGAGCTTCCGGGCTTCACTGAGCCGTGTCCTCCAGTAGTTACCCAGCTGGGTTACTCTCACAGGACTGGGCTTGGCCCAGGAGGCTTTGGCAGACATGGACCTCTGGGTCGAGGCATCTGTGATGCCAACAGACCCACAGTCCCACAGACCCAACAAGTGTGGGCAATGAGAAGGGGCACCTCAGGATGTTGGACAGGGGCTCCTTCTACAAATGGCATTTTATTAAGTAAAGCCAAGAAGAGGAAGATTATTAACATGTACTAATACGGTACTGCAGAGACCATTTTTCCATTAGTAAATTTATTTATTTATTTTGCAGGACTGGGGTTCGAACTCACAACCTGGCACTTGCCAGGCAGGCACTTGTGCCACAGAGCTATCTCCCTAGTCCCTCCATCAGTAAAATTTTAAAAACTTGGCCACAGGATCCTTCCCAGCTCTGACCTTCCCCTTCCTGTCCCCGGGTCTGGTGGCCTGAATAAGGCAGACGATGAGCCCCACAAGCAGGTTCTGAAACCGCCCCCCTCCCCCATTTTTTGCATTGGGAATTGAGCCCAGAGTCTTCATACCGAGCTATATCCCAGACCATTTCGTTTTTTCTTTTGAGACAAGATCGCATAAAGTCCTTTGGTTACGGGCTGAGCGGGAACTGGCAATCCTCCTGTCTCAGCTTCCCAGACTGCTGGAATTTCAGGCAGGTACCACCACACTTGGCTTGAAGAAGCACTTCTTAATGAAGCAGTTATCAAGGCTCTGCTTATATACCTAGAGCAGCAGGGAGCTCTGCACTCCTAATATAAAGATTTCCTCTTAGAACAATTCGGACAGCCCTCTAGACTGCAGTGAAAACTTTCTGCCTCCTAGAGTCACCAAAAAGCCCAAAAACTAATGCCCCTTCCACACATAGTTCTTTCAGAGACATAAAGGTGGTTTTCATAAACGCCCCAATTTTTCTTTTTGGCCTTCCTGTCTCTATCCAATTCCTTCTAGGACAGGATAAGAAGTCCCCGTACTTTCTCTGCCTCTGCAACATTCCCAAGGTCGTCAGTGTCCTTCCTGAGGTAGAGGGGGAAACACTGCCCAACCGTGTGTCAGCCACCGCCCTGAGATGAGCACGCGGCCTGGTGCAGGCTGCGCTTCCAGTACGGCTGCGGCCTAGCCGGTCCTCTGTGGTCCCACCTCGCCACACTGGCACACACAGAGCATGCGGTCATCTCACATGGAATATGCTTCCTCGGGTGCTGCCGTGGACTGTGTTATGATTTAAGTACAACGTGTCCCTAAAGACTCACTATGTTGAGAGGCTGGGCCCAGCGCAGCTATACTCAGAGGCAGGGCCTACAGAAGAGAATGGATCAGAAGGGTGCTGACCTCACCAATGGATTACATCTGCTAAATATGTCGTTTGGAGTTGGGGACCAACTGGAGCAAGTAGGTCAATGGGAGGAGCATGGCTTAGAAGGCACTTTCTTGGAGAGTTGAGGGTGAGTGGGTACTAGAGACTGAACCCAGGGCCTTTACAATGAGCTAAGTCCTCAGCTCTTTTTTTTCAATTTTTAATTTTGAGACAAGGGCTAGGCAGTCCAGGCTGGGGTCAAACTTGGGATCCTCATGCCTTAGCCTCTGAAGGATATACCTTGTCCCTGGTCCTTTCTTTCCTCTCTCTTGGGCTCTTCCCCCGCTGTCTGTTCTCAGATGCTCCGAGGTGAGCAGGTTCCTCTGCCTGCCCTTCCACCATAATGTCCCTGTTGGTGTCAGATGACCTTGGATGAATACCTGAGACTGTGAGCTGAAATAACCTTAAGTTGAGAGTGTCAGGTATTTTGTCCCAGCAATGGAAAGGTGACCAGCATAGATTATCTGTCACATCCCACACGAAGTACTTGGTAGACCAAGTCTACTGGGAGACCAGTAGACAATCAACTACCCCGAACTGTTATGCATCACTCTCACAGATGCGGCTGGCTTCACTGTTTTTGATTCGTCTTTTTGATTCTGAATCTGCTGCCATCCATATTCTATATCCAGGCCACCCTTCCACGGAGGCCTTTAGGCCTCTGACTACATTCGAAAGAGACAACATAAAAGAGAAAATCAAGCTCTAGATCGTGTGGTGTGGACCAGGTCTCTGCCCTAGAAAATTTCAAGGCTTTCTAGAAAGAGGCCAGAAGCCAGAGTGAAGGCCTCAGTGGAGAAACTGATGTCCACTAAGCAGGGTCATGGGCTGATGTTTCTGTCAGGTTGGAAGCAGTGCCAAGACAGGAACGTCCACAGCATGACTGGAGACAGGGATTGGCCAGGCTGACTGAGGGCAAGAGAAGAGGCGGGCCGGCTGGAATGCTAGCTGAGGGTCCAAAATGAGACAGCACCACCGCAACAAGAAGATCCCCCAGGCATCCGGCGCCCAGCTAGGCACACTGCCCCTCAAAATGGCCAGGATCCTAGGATTCCACAGATTTCACCAATTTCAACCCTATATCCTCCCTGCACGGCACAGTCCATCCACTCCTGACGTCACACTAAGCAGCAGCAAGACTTGCAGTAAGTGGTCACCAGGGACACTTTTTGCTGTAACTGGAGCTGGGACAAAGCAAGGAAAAGGTCACACGGGAAACTCACATGCTCCACCACTGCTGGCAGGGGCGGTACTGCTCTGCCAGCGGGTTGAGGCTCTCACCCAATACCTTTTTGTTCCTTTCCAGCCTCAACAAAGAAAGCAAGGTGCTCAGTGACCAGCAGCAGTTTTTTTTTTCTGTCCATCCTCAATATCCTTAGACATAAAAAAGCCCCTAGATCCACTGGTGGGAACAATTCAACTGCACCACACAAAAAGAGGACCGACCGCGACATGATTAGAAGCAGCACCTGAAGCCTGGCTACTTCCCAGTCTGCATGGACCAGCACTTCTTTTTGTGTCTACAGGCTCCAAGCTAGGCATGTTGCATCCAACTCAAGCACATGGGAGCTGCCCAGTGGGTACAACTCTGGTGAAGGCCAAAGGGTTGCAAACAGCCACAACTGCCAGGGGGGTGCTCTTCCTCATGCTGGCTGTGCCAGTTCGCACTTAGGCACTTAGGTAAGGATGCATCTGCAAACAAGCTCTTGGACACAGAAGGTGACAGGAAGTGAGGGACAAGGGTGCACCTCAGTGTCTGTCCATTTCCATCAGGCTTTCACTCTGGGCATGGGGGATGGCAGCCTTGACATGTTCTGAGCTGCCTAAGAAGCAACTGTCAAGAACAAGATGCTGTGAACAGGGCCCCCGTCCCCACAGCCCCAGGGGCTACACTTGGCTCTGCACCAACTGGAGAAAGATCAACACTTGGCCCTGGGCTGGCCGTATCCAGATCTGACGCTGAAACTCAATCTCGGCCTTGTTTGTGTGTTGGGAGCAGCACTTTTTACCACAGCTTACAGAACTTGTCCCAGAGTCTGTGTGTGGACACAGGGCAGGTATTCTGCGGAAATTCCTTCCAGCACACACAGGTGCAGCGACCCCCTGAGCAAACATACCAATGGGCTTAGGCATGTGCGACTTTAATGCCAGCTGCACTTAGAAGTGCACATCTGGACCACGGCTGCAGCGCTTTATGGCCTCTTTTTATGAGGCTTTCATTTTTTACCTAAAGGGAAATAATGAAGGCCTCTGGAAACAATAGTGTGGCTGGAGGGGCCACCGACCTGGCCTGGGCTCTGGCCTTGGGATCTGATGACACATCCATAGGCAGAAGCACTGTAACTGCCTTGCCCCTGTGTCATCCATATGCTGATGGCCCTGGCTAGCCTGTCTTGTGACAAGGCAGAGGTTAAGACTCTAGGGCATTGAAGGTGTCACTGTCATAACACAGCTGCTACTTTGGAGAGCCACTGGGGGCCACAGGCCTTGTACATATTTCACAGAATGTGCCCAAGCTGCAGAGCTGAGAAGTGGGCAGCAGGGGCTTGACTGCCCCCAAGACCCATGTTTCATGCCCTGGCAGGCTGCTTGGCCTCATGAGACAGCCATATGTGGTGGCAGGCACCACACTGAACACAGGAGGGGCTCAGCCTATAAGTTAAATGCAACACGAAGCCCCCCTCCTGTGTATGTGCTGCCTCAAGGTGGAGAAAGCAGGCAAGGAGGTCACTGAGCCAGCAGGAAGCTCAGGTACCCCACTAAAAAGCAT
>PVKN010029828.1:0-12895 GCA_004027915.1 Capromys pilorides
GGAACATAAGAGTACCTGTACTGTAACATCTATAACTCAATGGTGTCCCAAATTTTCTGTTCAAGGAGTCAATGGGGCCACAGAAGAAAGGGGTCAACAATATATAGTGTGCCTAAGGAGAGTCACCTAGAGTGAAAACATTCTCTCAGGCTTTCACAGAGAGCAAATTGGTCAAGTAAAGGCCATGATTCATCCAGATGGCTGACACTGACAAAAGATCTATAAAATGCTGTACAAGGTTTCAGGGTAAATCCTGAGGGGTTCTGACTAACCTTGTCAGATACAAAAGTTACATTTTTTGTTGTATAGGTCTTGTTTTATCTTTGTCTTAACCATCCAGCAGGAAAGTCTAACCATGAGGTATAAAAATAAAGCCATACGAATATGCTGATCTGTGAAAGGCTCAAGTCAACAGCTTCCAACATTGTCAGTTCTACTGGTAACCCACCACTGTTATGGACTCTTGGACTATGTATACAGCTACTTTCTCTTAGTTCAATGAGAGGAAAGATTTGTACTAATAGTGTTTAGAAAAGATATGTCTGCATCTTGTACTCTGAATAACTACTATGAAGATAATAATATGCAATGTATTAATTATTGTAACTGTCCTCCTAACCTATTTTGAAACTGTGTCATTGCTATTTCTCATTAAAATTAGTAAAATTTTAAAAAGAGGGGGCGGGGAGATAGCTTCATGGCACAAGTGCCTGCCTGGCAAGTGCAAGGTCATGAGTTCGAACCCCAGTCCTGAAAGAAAAAAAAAAAAGAATGAAAAAAAATCATTTGTAGTTTTTTGAGGGGATAACTACATATAGTTAGATTTTAAAGCTTTTCATGTTGATGGTTTCTTTCATATGTATGGTAGCACAACAAATTTGCAAGAACTAGTACCAATAGTAAGTTTTGAGTTGTTTAGAATGTTGCATTTTGTGTTTTTTAAAAAAATGTAATAAAATTATGTATTTTTTTTTAAGAAAAGATATGTCTGTGTAGAAACTGGCACATGCATGTTTACAGTGTGATTCTTGATACTGCCAAAAGATGGTGCTACCACAGATGTCATGAGTGGAGGGAAGCTCGTTCAGCCATAGCATGAAAGACATTCTGACACATGCTCCAGTACAGAGGGACCTCAAGAACATACTGAGTGAAAGAAGCCAGATTCAAAGATCACTCTTTTTTTCCTTTTTTCTTTTTTTTTTTTTAAATTTAGGATAGGTGTACAGGATATATAGGGTCTCATTAGGAAGATCAGACTCATAGTGATCCACCTGTTGACAGCCTCCTAAGCACTGGGATTACAGGCATGCGCCATCATGCCCAGTCTCAATCGCCATTTCAGCGCACCCTGGGGGGCAAGGCCGGCACAACAGGCCAGGGGATCAAAGCCCCAGCCTCTGTGTCTGCCTAAGCAGGCACTTTAATGTGCTGAGCTATCTAGCCAGCCCTAAGATCACATTTTTTAATGATAATTCAGAATAAACAACCTAGAGAAAAAAATGAGATTGGTGACTGCCCAGAATATAGGGTGAGGAACAAAGGATGATTAGTCAATGATTGCAGGATAGTCAGTCATGTGCAATTATGGAGAAAATTTGAAATTAGAGAGATGGTTGCACAATATTATAAATATGTTAAATACTTCTGCATTATTTATTTTAAATGACTAATTGTATCATATGCGAATCTCAGCTCTATTAGAAAACCCAAGCTGCGGGCTGATCATGCCCGCAATACTGACTCCATGGAAAGAGCCTGAAGGGTTACAGTGCCCCTCACAGAGCAAAGAAGGGTTCACCTGGGTGTTGGGGTGAGTCATGGACAAGAGATCATGGAGCCTGAATTGGCAAAGGACCATAACAGTAGAAAGCAGAGCCTTTGAGGGCTAAATGGTAGAAGTGCATATGTGGAATCTAGAACCCTCGGGATGAGAACCTGAATGCCACTGAAGAGCAGGTCTGGCTGACACTGATGGAAGCAAAGTGGTCCCTGCTTCCTGGACAGCCCCACACAACTGTAGCTGGAAGATGAGGGTGGGATGAGAAGACAGGCTAAGGTCTGCTAAGAGGTGTTACCTCTTCTCTTTTCTGTCCCTCAGATGTTGAACCTCTTTGTGGCTGTGATCATGGATAACTTTGAATATCTCACGCGGGACTCTTCCATCCTAGGGCCTCACCACCTGGACGAATTCATCCGGGTCTGGGCTGAGTACGACCCGGCTGCGTGGTGAGTGAGCCCCAGTGCTCTGTGGTCCTCAGGGGTGTCCTTACCCATGGCTTCTGGGACAGGGCAGGGGTGCCCTTGGATATGTTTCGTATGAATGCTCCTTTAGGTGTCATTCTGGAGCCCAGGGTCCCCTGCTCCATGTGGAATGGTGCTGGTGTCCCCTTTGAGTGGTCTTTTTCAGTCTTGTATGCCTCAATGAGGCTCCAGGGCAGAGACATGGTGCTTGATATCTGCAGTCGCCTTTCAGGAGGGTGCCTGTGCCTGGTGTCCTGTGAAGTTTGGGGGGTCTCTTGAGGCTTGGGAGCTCTTCATGCATATGTGTTTCCTGCTTTCTCCCAACGGTCATCAGTAAGTGAGAGTGTGGAGACAGCATGTTTGCACTACCCTGTGGCACTCTGAGGGCTTTAGGGGCACAAGTAAGGTGGTTTGGGGGAGATTTCTGCTAGGGGGGCTCAGGGATCTTCTCTGCTATCTCCCTTGGGGACAGGAGCCAACATAAGCCTGTGTTCCCAGCTCTGGCTGTACGTCATGAGCACTCAGTGAATTTCTCAGAGGAACCACCAGGATGACTTTTAATATTTTCACAGCCCCTTTGGGAAGGTGGGAAAGGGTTACAACATGGGTTCCCTAAGTGAGGGCCAGCCATTTCCAGAGCGTTGCCTCACAGAGTGTTAGGGTCAGATGGTGCGATTGTTTAAGACCGTTTTCTGTTTAAGTGCCTTGCTCTGTGCCATGCTGCTCTCTGTGCAAGATAGAGATCACATTTGGGTGGCAGGCTGCACAACAGCAGGGCTGGAACCATCCACCTGTCCGTGCCTCACCTACACCATCCCTGCACGCATCTCCTTATCCTCACTCCCCTTTACGCTCACCCGCGCGTTCACATGCTCACTTGCTTCCTCCTTTGCTCATTTGCTTACCTAACTAATCATTTAACCGTTCATTTGCTAACTCACCCACTCATTTGCTCATTCACTAGTTCACTCTCTGGTCATTCACTCACCTGCTCTTTTACCCTTCACTTTTTCACTCACTCACCTGCTGCTCCCTGCAAGGCAGGTGCCGGAGACATGGGACTGAGCCCAGGATCCTGGGTAAGAAGAGGCCTGCTTATGCCTCGCAGCCCATGAGTGCTCACAAACCAGGAATGAAGAGAAAAGATGGCCATTGTCCACTATGCATGATTCTGCACTCACCACCCTGCAGAGGGAAGGCCTGGGGGAAATGGTCAGTCTCTCACTGCAGAGGCTTCTGCTGCCCACGGGCACTTTGGGTTTCCCCTGATTTGCAGCTGGCTGTGAGGACCCCTCCACAGATCCTGAGAGCTTGGCCATGCTCCCTGAGCTCCCCCATGTTCCTGTATGCTCCATCTGTGGAGGCCACTTGCTGCACCAGGAGCCAGGGATGCAGCCCTCTCCTGTATAGGCTTTTCCAGGCCAGCAGTCTCTCCATGCATGTTCTCCATTTTAATGAGGAATCTTGTTACTACACAGTGCAGAGAAAGCACAGCAGTGGCTTATGCTTCTCAGTGTACATGACCATTTTCTTATCTTTGGACCCCCCACCATATCCTCCACATCTTTGTCCTGCAGTGCCCACACTCGCTTGAATTCATGGGCTCAGGGATCTTTTATTGGGTCCTGTGGCCAGGAAGGCCACTCATATGAGGGATGTGTCAGGCAAAACACAGGAGGACCTGGAACTGAGGAATGATTCAGGCATGTCTTAGGAGCACCACTTGGGAACGTTTTCCCAAGAGGAGTGTATTGCAGAAAGAGGAGTGTGTTGCATACTTTGTGGGGTATAATCTGCATTAGTGGGTGAATGCCAGTGAGACAGCAAGAGAACACCCTGAATCTTTATGAGTTGCAAACTCACGCCTTCCACAATAAGCCAGGACTGATTGCAGCTTTGTGTCATGCACAATGAGGGCTCAGACTGTTTCCCAAGTTTTAGAATTGGGGACTAGAGATGCTGCAAGACTGGGGCTTTTGGGCACATGCTAAAGTGTTTGCCAAAGAGTAGATAGCAAAGGTAAGCCTTGCCCCAGAGGTGGCACGTACCAGGTCCTACACAATACCATGAGCCTGGAGTAACATATGTGGCCTGTAAGCAGCGCATGCAGATCTGCTCCACGAGAGCCTCAGTCAAGGTATAGCTCTAAATGGCCTGAGGAGGTCAGCCATCTGAGCAAACTGGGCTTGCTCGGCTCAACACACTGGTATGGATCCAACATCCTTGGCACAGTAGAGGACAGTTCAAGCCTTTTAGTAGCCTCCAAAGCAGATGACCACTTTTGGATGTCTCTTTTGTATTTAAGAGATACTTCGAAACCACAACAAAACTTAATTTTCCAACACTTCATGTGTGTATATGTGTACATGTGTAGCTGTGTATGTGTGCACAAGCACAGATGTGTACATATGCATGTTTATATTTGTGTGCATGCTTATTTATGCATGCTTACATATGCATGTTTACGTTGGCGTGTGTGAGCCCATGTGTACTGTGCACATGTGCACATATGCATATACCATATGTGTGTTTATTGTGGTTATGTGTGTGTGTAGATGTATGTATACATGTGTGCACCTGTGTGCATCTAGGCAAATGTGTATATGCACATATTTCTGTATGTACATGTGATTGAGTTTATCTGTGTGTATGTGATAAGGGAACTGTACACTCAGGTGTGCTTGTCCATGTATGATAATTGCATAAATGTGAGTTTAGTGCATGTCTATATGCACATGCCTATGTGTGTGTGTGTGTGTGTGTGTGTGCGCGCAAGCACAGGTGCATGTATGTAGGCACATGCATATTCTGGGAGATTATAAAGTGGTTGGTAGTTGGAGCTGCTTTTCCCTGGCTTCCCTTTTGTTATCTCAAGATTTGAAATGTAAAGACTTAAAAAGAGAATCAAAATCACACTTCTTAGCCAGTCTGTCTGCTTGGTTTATATTTATCTGTTTATCTAGTAGGGTTTTTTTTTTTCCAGCATTTGCTATGTGCTGAGCACAGAGTGACAAGGCGAAGCAGGCACATGCTCTCAGAACACTTAGCTAGGATGCATGGGTGAATGGCAGTGGTCGGAGGTCAAAGCTAGTATATCTGATGCAGAAAATACCATGTGCCATCTGAGCTGAACCCAAGGAAGCCAGGTGGGTTGAGCCCTAGAGAAGGCTAGGTTGGGTGCAAAGGCAAGGGGATGTCTGAGTATACCGTACCAGGCTGGAGTACAGAATGCTTTACAAGGGACTGGGGTAGGCCTGGGGATGTGGGTTAAAAAGGAGCTTTGATTTTGTTTAATAGACAATTTTTGACTCAGGGAGTAACTATATTGGGCCTACACTTTTGATTTGGTGGCATCTGACAGGTTCTCACCAGATTAGAGGCTGTCATCCCTCCTGCCCTTGGTAATAGTCCCCAGGGTCTAGCAAGGCTAGCAACACCTTGGGTGGGCCAAAGTGGGGCTTCTTTCTTTCCTCTTTGCTAAATCAACCTAACTTGGAGTTGATTGTACTGAGGGGGAGACTACAGTGTAGGAGAGAAGCATCCGGTGACCCAAGGGTACCACCACCAGGGGAAGTTGTCTTAGATGGACCAGAGTGGGAATCTGGTGTGTCTAGGAAGATGGGGGCAGTCAGGAGGCACCTCTGATGTGGATTTGTGCTGCTGAGGTAGCTGTGGTGGACAGATAGGTGCATGACAGCCAGGGTCAGAGGGCAACTTGCGGAGGGGCTCTGGTTTTGAGAGAGAAGTGGCAGGGCTGACAGAGCTGGGCATTCTCAGGCCAGACTAACCAGGACAGGCAGGACAGTATGTGCAGAGTAGACACTCTGGAGGGGCTGGTGTGTGAGTAGTGTGTCCGGCTCTGTGGAGCACACAAATGTGCTATGTGGAGTGTTCCCTGCCTGCCTTGGGCCTGAGGAATCATCTTGGCTTGACGTACCTCCTGGACTGTTCCAGCCCCTAAAAGGAAGCAGCCTGGCCAACCGGACCCTCACCGCCACCATGAGACCACATCTTCCCTTGCAGGCTGGGTGGGTGGGTGGATTGGGCTCCATCATGCCTTTGTTGCCATAACCTGTGACATTTCCTTTCCAGTTGCCGAATTCATTATAAGGATATGTACAGTTTGTTGCGTTGTATTGCGCCACCCGTTGGCTTAGGGAAGAACTGCCCTCGTAGGTTGGCCTACAAGGTTTGCAACTTCAGAGCCTCCATCCAACATACTTCCCTGCCCGAACTGCAAACACAGCACACACTTCCTGCCTGGTCTGGGAATGACAGCACCTCACCTCTTTCCTCCTGTCCTGCCCTGCCCTGCACTCCAGCCTCCTAGATGCTTTGGTTCCCTGTCTAATCTCTCTGACCCCTCCATCTGGCTGGGGCAGGCAGCCTTGAAAGATAGCACACAGAGCTTCCGGCTTGGTTGTGTTGGCCAGGACCAGCCTGCTGGGTGGGCACTAGGGACCAGGTCCAGCTTGCACCACAGAAGGAACTATCTGACCCAATTCTTCTATAGGCTTTTGGAGGTAGGCTGATGGTCAGACAGGCTAGAGGTTAAGGACCCAGAGAAGGGGAATGTGGATGCAAGTGAACCAGGAGTAGTGGCTCCTCTTGGTCAGAGAGGCTTTCAGGTCCCTGGGGGAAGAGAGAATAAAGGCAAGTGGGGTCCAAAGGCAAGCTGTCTTGTGTCATCTCCAGATTAATCATTCACCCCATGAAGGAGCTCCGTGGTCTGAAACTGTGGGATGAGGGCTGGTTCCGGGCAGATCTGCCTGCTAAAAAAGGCCAGGCTTGAGCTTGCTGTGTCTCTGGGGCACCAAGCCCTTAGGCAGGTGCTTTCAGAGCTGAGGGAGGCCCCAAGCCTCAGGAGGACTCGCCACCAACTCCCAGGTGGCTTCCGAGTCCAGCTTAGGTTCCAGGCCCCACAGGAGGCTCACCTTGCCTGCTGGTCCCCATCTGAGTGGTCAGGCAGCACAAGCGTGGTCAGGGTCACACCCACCCAGCACCTCCCCCTTCCCCCGCAGTCTTTCCCTGCAAGCCCTGACCCCAGCAGCAGCCCTGCCCTGGCCGCCTCGGGCGTCTCTGGGCTTGGAGCAGGACTTGTCCCGTGGTCAAGTTTGGCTCTAGAGCTTTGAAGATCCCTCCTCTGGTTTTCTGGTCTGTTGTACACTTTTCTCCACTTTAGCCTCTGGCCTCAGTTGGAAGCAAATCTGACTGTTCAGACAGCTGGTGCTGCTCCTGTGGTCTCATCCACAGCCCTATCTCCACAGTCGGCCAGCTCTTCCCTCATGGTGAAACAGCTCTTCCTTGATTTGGCCTTATCTGTGGTTCTAAAAGAGTAAAATCAGAAACTTACAACCCAAAGCCGCCCCGATGCAGCCCTTCCTCCCCCTCCATGTTCATTAGCTCAGATGTCACCCCCGCCCGCTGCCCTGTGTGGGGCTGGAGTGAGGAGGTGAGGCTCGGGGTGGGGGTGTGGGCCACAGGGGTCAAGTCAAGCAGAGAAACCCTTCATTTGACCTTTCTTGATTTTGGGGTGTCACCTGGCACTTGGATTAACTAGATGTGTTTTCTTGTTTTGCTTCCTCCCTGCCCCTGCCCCTGCTCTGCCCCTCTGCTGCCTGCCTCGTCCTGTGGACCACCCCACTGTGCCTGGGCCTTTCTGGGACGGGTTTCCAGTGGGCGCATCAGTTACAATGACATGTTTGAGATGCTGAAACACATGTCCCCACCTCTGGGGCTGGGGAAGAAATGCCCTGCTCGAGTTGCATACAAGGTAGACCCTGACCCTGTACCCCTGCCTCAGGAGCTGTCTGTACCGGGCTAGGCTGCCCTGGCCCCCTCCTATCTGCAGGGTGCGCCTGGGTTCTCCCCGCTTCTGCTTTTTCAGGGCTCACTCAGCTGTCTGTCTGCACCTGGCTACCTCATTGTTCCATCTTCTCTGCGCTGCTCATCTATGCTCCCATCCCAGGCAGCAGGACCTGGCTGCTATGAGGCCTCTGCCCTGGCTCCTGATGCCCATCTGAGCCCTCTCCCGATAGCCCAGAGATACTTGAAAGATGGATCCAGAGCCCTGAGCCCCTTCCCTCCCTTTTCTAGGAATGAGGGGGCAGACCCATTTCCTGAACAGAAAATGTTTTGTTCTGGGTTCAAGACCGGCTGAACCCTGGCAGCCCTGTTCCCTAAGGTCCTCAGGGTGCAGCCTCTGGGGACAGGTGACGCCTGTAGAACCCTGGTGCTACACACACTCACACATATACTTCTGCGGAGTTCAGCCAGTGCCTGGCTGCAGTCTGCATGGGATTCCTGGCTCACTGTGGGAAGGAGGTACTGTGACGTTAAGAAAATAGGCTGTGAGGGAGGGTGTTGCAAACCTGCCTAAGGTTGCCCAGCCTGCTGCAGGAGAGGAGAAGCCTCAGGCCCAGAGTTCCAGGTGGCTAGGCTTAAAGGAAAAGGCAGGCCAGGATGCCTTCAGCCTCCCTCCTGCGGTGTGAGTGGGGCCCACAGCCCTAGCCCCACACCTGCTCACCTGCCTGTGCCACTCCCAGGGACCCCACCCATCTTGACCCTTCTGCTAGCCCCAGTTGCTCACCAATAAGCTGAGAGGGTTTCTCTGGATGTCTCCCATCCAGGCTTTGTGCCCTGTTCTAGGTTATTGTTTGCCATCTGATTCAGTGCAGCTTATGGAGCTGTGCAGCTCCTCCCAGCCAGAGAGATGCCTTTGGTGTCTCTCTCGGCCCCTCCTCTGCCCCTACTCGCATGTGTGTTGCACCTGCTGCATGCAAGGCTATAGCCCTGTCCCTAGGGAAGAGCTCTGTCCACACCAACACTGGGTTGGGCAGGCAGTGCAGTGTGGCCCTTCTAGCCAAGCCAACTGATCTTGAGGTTCTGGGCAGGGTGGGGACGATGAGCTTGGGCAAGCTGCAGGGGGTCCAAGGGATACCTGAGCACTATGGCAGACTCTGTCACTTTGCCCTGGCCTTTCTCCTCAGCATCTCAACTCCTGGCCCTCAGAGTGCCCTGGACAGAGCTCTCCCTTTAGAGACCACCTGCTTGCTCCTTGTTCACCCCTATCCCCACTTCTCTCCCAAGGAGAGGAATTCCACCTCTCACACTGCCATTGGTGCTGGTCTGCAGGGACACCTCGCTCTGGGAAGCAGGTTTCTCCTGGTGTGCAGCACATGTATCCTGGCACTATGATTAGATGCCAAATGGGGCTTTGCCAGCATTCAAAAGACAGAGTCTGGCTCCTTTCTTCAGCCCCCTTGTGTCCCCACCTACTGTCAACCTTCAGTCTCAGGATTTGAGAGCAGGGTACTGAGGGAAGGGCTGTGTGTCCCTCCCCAGAGGAGGGACTAAAGGCTTGCCCTGCACAGGGCCAGGCTCCAAGGAGTGGCTCCTGTCTCCAGCTCCATCCTGAGGACGGAACTGGCACAGTGCTCCTGGAGCTGTGTCTGGCTGAGCATCTTAGATCCAATTCCTCCTGGAAACTCAGAGCCTGAAACTTTAGGCAATTGCAGGCTCAGTCTGGAAGACTGTGGTGCAGTCACACATTCGTCCAGCTATCCCTTTCTGAAATCAAAGAGAAAAAAGGGGGCTGGCCATACGAAAATGGGGAGATGGGAGCAGGTGCTCCTTACAAACCCTCATGTTGCTGCTTGCAAACCCCAAGGGCCTGTGCAATGGTTCTTTCCTGCTGGAAAGAGCTGGTCTCTTTAGCTGATTTGGTCTCTGCCTTTTAATGACATCGAGAATGTCTTCTGGCACCCTGGCTGGTGGTGAGAAGTAAATACTTAACTGGGCCTGAGGTAAAACTAGAGCATCTCCCTGTAGGGAACCTCTCTGGGGGCTGGGCTTCAGGTTGGGACTCTTGCTGCTACCCTTGTCCAGTTGACCCAGTTGTAGGTAGAGGGGAGGCGGACAGACCCTCAGAACTGAGGCCTGCCCTCCTGCATGTGTTCTTCACTTTGGACCCTTCCCTCTCAGCCAGTGCCTCACACCTTCTTTTCATCCATGGACTGGGGCCAAAGTCACTCTGGCTAAGGATATCCCTGTTCCTCTGGAGGGATTCAGGCTGCTGGCCTGACCCTGTGCTACTGCTTTTAGGCAGCCAGGAGAATCCTCAGTTCTGATAAGAATGGGGGTCGGGGTGAGTGTGAATGCTGGCAAAACTCCCCTCCACCCAACCTCACGTAGGCCCAGGCACCTGCAGGAACCACCCTCCAGTGGCCCAGCCAGCCCCCAGGCACCCCAAGTACTGGGTAGCCCTGGGATGGGGGTAACCCTGGTGCACTTGGCCCTTACCCACTCTTCCTTATTTATAGCGCCTGGTTCGCATGAATATGCCCATCTCCAATGAGGATATGACAGTACACTTCACCTCCACACTGATGGCACTCATTCGAACAGCACTGGAGATCAAGCTGGCACCAGGTGAGTGAAGTAGCCTCCCTGTGCAGGGAATAGAGAAAGGAATTATTCAGTCTAGAGGGAGAGCGGCACACAACACCTGCTCTGTTGGGAAGTGGTTTTATCTCCAGGTAATGCTTGCATGTTAGCACCATAAGGATCCATATTCAGGTGGGAAACTGAGGCATAAAGAAAGGGATAACTCGCTCAGAGACAGCTAGTGGTGGAGCCAGGACTTGGCCCAACCCATGCCTGTGAGGGACTGTGTTTGGCTAATGCTCCCTGTGCCTTCCCTCTCCTTCGCAGAAAATAGGGGAACTGCTGCCTTGTACCCTCTCCTGTATCTGTGCCTGTCCATCCTGCAGCCAGGGTCTCTTCTTATCATCTCCCTGTACCTCCCTGCCTCTGCAGTTCTGTTCCTGTTTTTGCCTTGTTGATTTTTTTTTTATGCATCACTTCTATCAATGTGTGAATACACCACTACTTATTTCTTTAAAAGATTTGTTTTCTCTCCTTTTTTGGGGGGGTGGGAAGGGTCTACAGGGTGTTCAGGGTCTCACTACTAGATCAGACTCATAGTGATCCACCTGCTTACAGCCTCCCAAGAGCTGGGATTACAGGTGTGCGCCACCATGCTCAGTTTCAGTTACCATCTCTGTGTGTCCCAGGGGCAGGGCTGGCACTGCAGGCCCAGGGAGCAAACCCCCAGTCCCTACACCTGTTTGCAGGTGCTTTAATCTGCTGAGCTATTTGGCTGGCTCTTCTCTCCCTTCTTTTGATTTCTTTGTTTTTCTTCCTTCATAACAACCAGCTCCCAGCGGGACTGTCTGCTTTTTGATTCTCCTCTGGCATCCACTCAGGCTGTGGCCTACCCTCACTCACTGTTGTTCCACATTGGCAAACCTGAAGGTCAATCCTCAGTCCTTGTCATATAGCCTTTACTCTGTCCTTTTGTGTCTTCGTGGTTTCTCCACCTCTTCACTCTGGATTGTGCTCAAAAAGTCCTCTTTGCCATTCCCACTCAGTCCTTTACTATCTGTGTGTATCATGAGTTCCAGTTTTATAATTATAGTCCAAACTCAAACATCTTCAGGTTATTCCTATCTTTCTCAGGGACACTCAGCATTGCACAGTTGACTTGCCTGGGCCTGAGCTCCACCTGGTCCCATAGCTATCCCAGAATCATCAATGGGAATCTTTCCTCCCACTGCTCAAGCCACAATCTTGGAATAATGTTTTACTACCTCTTATTTCCTTATCTCATTTCTGAATCATGTCTGATCTCTTTTCATATCCCCTTGACTGCCTTCAAAATATATCCAGAATGTGGTCACTTCTACCTTAATCAACTACCACCTCCTGGTCCAAGTCCGTCAGCTTATCATGCACTGTCTACCCTCAGGAATGAGCAGGTTAGAAACCAGAAGACTAACTGTACTGGTCCAGAAGAACAATGTGCAAATGATCAGTGTAAGGAACAAAAGAGAAAACATCCCTGCAGATCCTGTTGACAGCAAAAGAGTAACAGTGGGAATAGTATAATCAATGTTATGTGCATCAACTCAGAAGGTTAAATGAAGTGGAAAAATTAATACTTTCAAAAAACAAGCTATCAGGCTCATTCAAGAGCTGGGGATAGCTGGGCATGGTGGCACACACCTATAATCCTAGCACTTAGAAAGCTGAGGCAGGAGGACTGGTGTGAGTTCAAGACCAGCCTGGGCTACAGAAGTGGGCTCAAGGCCAGCCTGAACTGCATAGCCAGACCCTGTCTCAAAAAGACAAAAAAAAAAAAAAAAAGAGCTAGCAGTGTGGCACATACCCATAATCCCAGTGCTCTGGAAGGTTATAGCAGGAAAGTAGTAAGTTTGAGCCCAGTTTGGGCAACTTATCAACTTAGTAAGAACTTGTCTTAAAATGGCAAGGGATATAGCTAATTGTGAAGGCCTAGTAACACACACACACACACACACACACAATATCAGGAATATTATATGTCAAATAAACTAATAGTGAATAACTTTCCAATAAATATAATTCCAGGTCTAGATGGTTGCACTGGGGAAGTCCTCTAAACATTTAGTAAAGAAATAATATCAATGCTCTAAGACTTGCAGAAAATAGAAAAAGACAGAGTATTTCTAACCTACTTTATATGAGCTTTACTCCATATGAAAACTAGGCAAAGATATGACAAGAAAATAAAACTTTATGTTTTAACACCTATATGCCTTTTAAATATAGA
>PVKN010029829.1:0-12895 GCA_004027915.1 Capromys pilorides
TCAACCAGGGCTGTGCTGGTCAGAATCTATTGTCTCTCAAGAAGATTTATTATAGATCAATGCATTCCATTTCACAAGAGGAATATGCTTCTTTACAAAATATATAAAGCTTAGAGACTGACAAAGCTCACAATGGGAAAACACAGCTTAATAGGGGTTATCATTTGTAAAGCTTTCTGATTTTTTTCTTAACTAAATTTAACATATTAGTTCATCTTCAAATCGTGAAATTCATCCTCAGTGAACATAACCCTATACTGTCAAAACTAAATTCCTTTTAGTATCATGCAGACACAGGACCAAAATATTTTCACTGACATTATATCATTAGTTAGATTTTTTTGTTTCTTCAGTTTCTGCTGAATACTTAAGGAACTTTGAAAAGTAGATTAACTCTTTCAGGTCTTTGGGGCACAATTTAACATTAGACCTCACTAGTGATCAATACCACATAGTATCTGTGTAATGAACTAAAAAATATCATTAACAAGACCCAGGGAGGAAACAAGAAATAGCTCTGAGAACAAGGAGAAAGAGAATAAACTTAGCAGTTAAAATATTATGCAGAAAATGAGGATAGGAAATTTTAAAAAACAAAAAAATTAAAAATACCTTTGTTAACAAAGGAAATATGTAAAAGTCAAATAAGCTATGGGTCACTTGGTGGACAGCAGTTGGTGTACTGCTGGTAAAAGTTGAAAAACATGTGAGATCCTGGAGCCGGCTATGTGAGATCCTATAGCTTGAATATTTAAACTTTATTCATTCCTTACAGCTACAGAGATCACTGTCTGTTCCTATAGCAGATCTATGCCTGTCACACACAGCTTAATCAATGCAGGCTATTAGTCTACATGCCCAGATACTAATATGACTTCAAATACAGAAGAGACTGGTGCGCTTGGAGCTGCATTACAGGAGTCTGCTTTGCTCAAGCTGTCAGGCCCGGCACACCTGTGGCTTAGTTCACAGGCTCGTATTACTGCTCCTGCACATCCTGGGCCGTTGGCTTGGACTGGACTTGAAGCAGCCTGGCCCAGCCATTTGTGTCACATGACTCATTTCTCTGTGTGCAAACACTTGCGCTTCTTTGTCCACACATTTTGGTGGTGCTGCTACGCTCAACGTAATGGTGCCATGTTAGCTTCCTAGTAAAGCAGCTGGTCACCCACCTTTTTGTCTTCTACATCTTCCACACATTTGTCCTTGGTGTTTCCACACTGCAAGGAACCTATAGCAACTCTATGCTATTTAAAGCCTATGCTTCCTGGACATACGGTGGAAATGATAACATTCAACCCACACATCCATTCTAGAAAATTAGGAAGAAAAAGTTAATAAAATAAAAACCATTAAAATCATTCTACTCCAAATATCTTTGTATAGATATCACTCACTGTTAGCAATCTGTTACATAAATTTCCAGACATCCCTATTAAGTATGTTTATGACAATGCTATTTGCTCAAACTATTAAAAAAATTATTCAATAAACACTCTATACTTAAATAAAACAACATTGTTAGAAAGCGATTTAAAAATAAATTCATAATACCATATTTTTTTTTTATTTTTTATTTTTTTAAATTTTATTTATTTATTTATTTGTTTGCTTGTTGTGTTTGTTTGTTTCTTTATTTATTCATTTTGTGGCTGGCTCAGCCTGCCCTGGTGGTGGTGCTGGCGCAGCATGTGGTGCCGGAGAATGAACTGCAGTCCCTGCAGTTGCCTGAGCCCTCCTAAGCAGGCGCTTTAGACCACTGAACCATCTCGCCGGCCCCATAATACCATATTTAAATTGCAATTAATTTGAGTTTTTTGAAAAGCTATCTCTTGAAAAGTCTTTGTTGTAATGCCAAAAATAATAAATAAATCTCTTTTGAATATGACTTAAGCCAAAGCAGAGATTTAGACTTCTATGGTAGCAACAGAATTTGTGAATGACTTTACAACATTTAAATAATCAAAGAAACTTCAGAATCAATTAGGATATGTGTTAAAATTTGAGAATGCAAAGCCACGCCACAATTTAGAGATCTCCTCTGTAAATATTCATGGATTTGAAGAAGAAAGAACAAAACAGAAAAGGTTGGTTACCATGCAAGAAGTTGTTCTGAGACTTCAGTGGAGGCTTTCTTCTCTCAAAATATTTCATTTAAAAATTTTTGTACCAAATGCAGGGAAAGGAATCAAATGATTGCATAATGGTTTAATTACTAAATGTTGCCCTGAAAGAGGTTGCCTGTTCTTTGTGGCTATGCAGAACAGACCCAGAATGCACCTGGTTAACCTGAGCCCCTCATTATCCTGAAGACACCAGATAGCTCTTAACACCCGAGGAGGCTGCCAACTCCTTGTCCCCAATGACTACATGCCATGTAATCTATTTTATAACTAAAGAGGATTTAAAATTCATGAAGCTTGTTGAAAGCTCAACTGTCACATTCTACTCATTCCGAAGTGTATGGGAAAAAGAGCAGACATTTCAACTGGAACCATTATTGTGCTTGAAAACCATATTCCATTAAATTGCTAATAAAGCTCCTCCAAGATGTTGATCACATCCACCATACAGTTGCATTCCTTCCCTTTATCCCAACATGCCCAATTTCATTCTATGCAGTATTATTTTTTTCTATGCCCTTTATTCTAAGGCTGCCCAGAATTCAAAGCACTTATTCAGTAAGTTTGTAATCCAGTTTAGTATGCTATTAACAGAATTCTTTAGCAAGGATCATGGAAAAAGAAAATCAAACTTATTCTAGGGTCAGTGACCAATTTTAAGGGAAACACATTCTAAGCCAGTTTAAAAGAAAAGGTCAGGATCCATGAGGTATTAAGGAAAAAATAAAAGAAAAAAATATTCATTTCCACAATTTTCCAGCATTCCTTAAAAATAAAAACAAGCCCAAGCATGGAATGGTAAGGTCCTGGTTCTCTAATGGTGAGAGACAATACTGCTATTCATAGCGAGTCTGAAAGCAAGGGGTTTTTGCTCAGCATCAGGGAAGCTTTGACTTCCCTTGTTTATTTAAAATTGAATGCTATAAATTTTCAGAGTCTCTTAGGGAAAATAATGATAGACATAGATTCAGTGCTTTAATTTGGCTTTCCTACTAGCATAACTTGTCTATTAGAAGTGAAACATTCAAGTTACGATTTTATCAGGTTGTTAAATATTGAAAACATATAAAGTTGAATAGCCACCCTATGGAGGTAGGCATTTTAAAAACAATGAACACATCTTTTACACTGTCTACCTGATAATTAATATATTATCCATTTCAAAATAATTGAAAATATAGGATAGAAAAAAGAGCTAAAGTTGAGGGAGTAAACATCTGTACTTTAAAATTTGATC
Organism: Capromys pilorides; assembly: GCA_004027915.1. Taxonomy (NCBI): domain Eukaryota; kingdom Metazoa; phylum Chordata; class Mammalia; order Rodentia; family Capromyidae; genus Capromys; species Capromys pilorides. The sequence goes on from PVKN010029829.1 coordinate 3,361, forward strand.
ATCAAGCAGGAAGCAATAATTTCCTTGCACTTTTTCTATTCTATATCCATGATAGAATCTCAGGAGAAAGGGTATGCTGCCCCCCAAAAGGATATGATTTGCATATCTTGATCCCAACAGTTCTCCAACAAATAGGGTAGAAGCAGCTTTATTTCCATAGGGAAAGCAGTTTGGGAAAAATCTGCTATTGTCTCCCAAATGTTTTTTCATCACCAGCAAAATCAAGTTGAATAAAAATAAAATTCACTTCCTTAAGTATGCTATGTATATGAAGATAGTCGTGTCTTTCTAGCAGGACCAAGACCAGATGTACAGGAATGCTTTTTTCTGCAGCTTTTCTCTGAAACTTCTTAGGGAGAACACATGGAAACCAACTGCAAATCATGCACAAAGCCATAGTAGACAGGAGGCAAATGTTAAAGCAACAATAATATGATTCAACAAAAATAAAAACCAGTAATACTCCCACTATAAAAACAACCCACAGCAACTTCACAACCATCAGAAACAAAAACACACTATTATTCTAACAAGTATTTATGGATCACTTAATACACGTGAAAGCTACATGCAGATATTATGTATGATAAATTTCTGGATTGAACTGAATGAAAATAAACCCACAGAATCATGAAATGTGAAAAACAGAGAAGATCTTAGTGGCTATAAAGATCAGAAGGCCATCTCAGTTAGGTTTAATAACAGTCCTTTAGTTATAAAAGCAAAGTAGGATTTGAAACCAAGTCAGTCTGTCTGTGTCTGTCTGTCTGTCTGTCTGTCTGTCTGTCTGTCTGTCTGTCTGTCTGTCTGTCTGTCTATCTATCTATCTATCTGGTCCACGGTCTCACCATGCAGCTTGGACTCGTGGTGATCATCCTATTTTAAGCCTCCCCAGCACTGGGATCACAGGAAGGTGCCAGTCCAGTCTCGGTGGAAGGCTCAGCATGCTCCAGGGTGGGCCAGCATAGCACATGGTGCCAGTCCCTGAACTTGCCTAAGTAGGTGCTTAGTTCACTGAGCTACCTTGCTGGCCCAAAACTAAGTCTTTTTATTTACTATATAACAAGATTTCTGATGAGACAAAAATATATTTAGGTAAAAATCTTATTAATGTTTATTACTAATAAAAAGTTGTTTTTATCCAAAGCATTTGAGAATTTTATATGCCAATTTAAACTATCTTCTACAATCCAAATCTAAGCACGAATGGTCAGACTTCCTTTAAAGGTTTCCTACTGGCTGGCATTTCACCTCCTGTCACCAAAGGAAGAAGCAAGTGCCATCTGACCGAAACCAAAGGCCACAGAGTAAATGTGGTGGCTTGTTGGCACAGGAAGACAGAAGGCTTTGGTCCCAGGCACGGGCAGTTTGAGATGTTTATGTACAATGAAAGCTAAGATGATCTGGGTGGTTTTTAACTGCTATTGATAAGGAAAATTTTAAAACAGAATGAATTCGTAACACTTGCCAGATTCTGCCTCCAAGTTTCTTTTAGAAAAGAAAACGTAGGCCATGCTCCGGCCCCTGCCCTCTTCCATCTTTCCTTCTCTCTGATGCACACTTGTGACAAGCTCCCCCTGTTATCTTCTGTGTAATCTGTTTAGGGATTAAAGATTAGGCTCCCTAAATTGACAAATTTTCTTTCTCTTCATTAATATTTGAAGCCTGTCTACCTGAAGAATTAAAAAATACAAAACATGGTGACACCACTTTTATATGTCATCTCTAATTTTCAATAGCTGAACACATGGAAAATATAAAGTACATGAAAAATTTTAAGGGTATGAAAGTCACACAAATATAAAGTAATAAAGTACTTTGATTTTAACAGGTGACTGGCTGGACTCCATTCCTTTATTCCAAGTGTATTTTGCATGCTGGCACTGAAGTATGAAAAGGAAAGATAATTTTATTTAATACATATGAGTGGGTGTAAAATTCTGAAAAACATAAAAGAAGTTAATGAGGATGAATGAAATCTCTATAAAAACAAAAGAGCAGGTGTAAGATATTAATGGGGTAATTTTTGTATCTTTTCAAATATGTCAGATATAAATCCTGGCTTGTTTATGTGCTTATCACATCTCAATTAATGAAAACTTCTTGCAAGTTAAGGAGAAGAGGACTGCACTCTGCTATAGAAGACAGAAAAAGGAACAGTAAATTAGTACATTGTCTATAGAGACTGGGATTCCTTTTAAGTAGAAATCCTGGCAAATGAAATACCCTATTCTCGCAAATAAAATAAGGTTTCAGAAAGCTGTGTGTAATGTCACTAAACCAGGCATAACAGGAAAAGGTGGAGGAGCACATGGCACTTCTCTGGAACTCAGCAGAGAATTTATAGGGATCAGTGAAATTCATTTTTTGTATTTTGTTCCTTCCTCTCTCCTCCCTTTCCATCCTCTTTTCTTCTCTTCTCTCTCTCCCTCTTTCTCTTTGATCAAGGTCTTGCTATGTAGTTGAACTCACTAACTAACCCACCTACACTGGCCTTGAACTCACAGCAGTCTTCTTGCCTCAACCTCCCAAGTGCTGGGATTACAAGAGTGTGTCACCATACCCAATCTGAATTTGTAAGCTTAAAAAGGAAAAACTCTCCAAAGGCAAATTTCAGGAAGTATTTTTTACTTTTGCCACTCCTAAATTCCCTAATGTGCTAAAAAAAAAAAAAAAAAAAAAAAAAAAAAAGTATTAGGGCAGGTAGGCAACAAGATGTTTTAAAAATATGCTGAACTTAATTGACTGCTGCATTATCTGCATTATTTCCATTTCTGGAAAATCTGGAAGCTGGTAAATAAACTGCAGTGCGTGTGAATCCCAGGGCCCTTCCAGTGATAGAAACTTGGGGAAAGGGGAGAAAATTAGGGAAGATTTAAAGATGACACTAAATGTCCAAGGCAGGTGATGTAAGCACTGGGTCTCTGAGAGCTTTGCTCCTCTGTAGAGCAGTGTAGCAATTTTGTGCAGCAAATTTTAGGGAACCACCTAATAGTTAAAGAGTTATGGGGGGTTCCTGCAGTGATCCAATTCCCTGCTTCATAGATGAACGCGCTGATGCCCCTACTCAAAGTCGCATTCCGGCGCTGTGCTCAACAGCCCTGGGCCACAGGTGACCAGCGCCCCCTCTCCGGCCCAGCGGCTGCCTTAGGTAAGGAGAGTGGAGACACTCTCCTCCTCGGCGTTAGCTCCATTCAAGCTTCCTCACAAAGTGATGATGACTTAGGCGCTATTTTCGCCACCACTCTACAGAAGAGGAAGGCTCTCAAGGACTGAGTGCTTATGTCACCAGTCTGGGACACTTAGTGTCGTCTTTAAATCTTCCCTAACTCCTCCCCCTTCCCCAAGTTTCCACCGCTGGAAGGGCCCTGGGATTCACAAGCCCTGCAATTTATTTCCTAGCTCCTGAAGGATGGCAAAGCTTCCTGGTGATCCCTTCCTATTGGCTTCCCTTTCTCTAACTCATCACACACACACACACACACACACACACACACACACACACACACACACACACAGAGGATGGCCCAAGTAATTTTCCTAAAATAACAGAAACCTTACCAGTTCAAAAACCTAAACTTACCTAACACTGACACTGAAATTTTAAGTATAGCTTCTTTTCCTGCAACTTTCTCTCCAAAACCTTCTACAATCGTATGAAATTGTTATTTTTCTACATTTCATGAATGAGGAACCCGGACTTACATAATGTGCAGTAGGTAATTTAAAAACATGTGAGTTCTGCTATGTGAAAAGGTAGCATTATTTCTTGCAGCTGGAAATGTTTCTAGAAGCAGAAAATAATCCACGTAAATGCAATCAACCATTTCTCAGCCGTTTTGGATTTCAGTTCCATTGTTTCTCCTTCCCCTCCACCACTTGTGAAGTGGCCCCAGCACTGAGCGCTTACACGGTCTCTTCTCTGCTACCTTCCAGGCTGTCCAGCGACTCACCTCAGGCTCTGATTCTTGGCCACTGGCGCCATCCAATCTGAAACACCAGGACTCCCAGTGATCACTGGCTACTTGAACCCGCTGCTTTCTCCAGCCACACGTTCTGGTCCTGGCGTGCCGCTTTGCACCAGCGTTCTCTGTCTCTCCCTCAGTCTCTCTCCACCTCTGTCTGACTCTCTGTAAATGCTCTTTGGTGGAGGGGCAGCAGAGAAGCGCCAGCGCGAGCACTGGAGCCACAGGGGTACAGGGCGCAACCCAGCGCTAGTGAAGGGACTCCACGGGGCCTGAAGTCTCCGGGCTTCACCCAGCGAAGCCTGGGTTTACACAGCGGCAGAGAGCGTGCCATTGCCAGGAGGAGCCCACAGTTTCGGTTCTTTCTTGACTCTTGGTTTCTGCAGCTGTCTCAGGAGCAGGCAAGAATCCCTCCTGTTTGGGAGTGGCTCCATCACTTAATCTCAGCCTCAGCTTCAGGAAAGCTGGGATAGCAAGACTATGCATGTAGTAAGGATGAAAGGAAACAGTTACAACCTCTAGAGCAGCAACTGGCACGAACTCTCTTATCCATCATTCTCAAATCTCGACAGTCCCTCAAAGCAACAGTATTATTTAAAAAAAATCTAGCATGAAAGCCTGACCTAACATAAAAATCTTTATAGACTTTATCTCCTCTGGAATGAATATATTTAGGTTTCGCTGCACAAATGTGCTTGATTAAAGTGTGCTGTGTTAGTTTACACAAAGTCTGAAAATTTCTTTTTGAAACATATCTGACACCATCAGTGTAAGAGTAAGAACTGTAGATTTGAAAGATTTTTTTTTTTTTTTTCTGGATACAGAATTGTTGGTATCTTTTCAGAACTTTAAAGCCTGGGGTTACAATCTTTGGGGGAATGTTGTTTCTCATGAGAATTCCGCTACCACTCTTTTCTTTCTTTCTTTTTTTGTGAAGGGTCTCATTACACAGCTCTGACTCATAGTGATCCTCCTGTTTGCTGCCTTCCAAGTGCTGGGATTACAGGTATGCACCACCATGCCTGGACTCTATCGCCAGCCTGAGAGCAGGGCCAGCGTGGTGGTGGTGGTGGGGAGGCAGGAATTGAACCCTGGCCCCTGAGCTTCCCTAAGCAAGTGCTTAGTCCGCTGAGCTATGCTGCCGGCCCTAGCTGCCACTCTTTTCTCCCCTATACTGAATGTATTCCTTTTCCCTGTGATTGGTTTAAATTGTTCTCTTCATGATAGGTTTTCAGTTACTATTAGGATATGTTTTGGTTTAAACTTATCACCCCAGTATTGAGGACTGGGTATTTAAGTCTGTGGGTACATATTTTTCAACTCTGAAAAGTACTCAGCCATTATTTGTTCAGATTTTTAAAAAAATGATTTTTCCAAGTTTTTTTTTTTTTTTTTTTTATGAATTTAGGACAGGGTCTGCAGGTTGTACAGTGTCTCACAACGTAGATTAGACTTGTACTCATAGTGATTCTCCTGTTTTCAGCCTCCCAAGTGCTGGGATTACAGGTCACACCACTACGCCCAGTTGTCCAGTCTCAATCGCTGCCTCAGCATGCCCAGGGGCGGGGTCGGCACAGCACGCCAGGAATCAAACCCCAGCCACTGTGTTCTGTCTAAGCTGGCACTTTAGTCTGCTGAACTATCTGGCTGGCCCTACTCTAACTGCTTTGTTAGTTGGAATTTTTGGCAGTCTTTGCTTCTTTGTGTTTTATTTAGAAGGTTTTCTGTTCTGTGCTGTCTTCAGACTCATTGATCTTTCTACAGTGCTCAGACTTTTAATTCCATCTAGTGTGTTTTCCATTGAAAATATGCTTTTAATTTCTCTTCTCTATTTTTTTTTTTTAATTTTCTTTTTCTTTTTCTTTGAGACAGGCTCACGGTGTGGTCCAGGCTGGTGTTGAACTCACCATGTAGCCTGGACTGGCCTCAAACTCATGGCAACCCTCCTTTCTCAGCCTTATTGTGCTGGGATTACAGGAATGTGCCACCACTCTTGGTGGCTTTTAGTTTCTACAAATATCATTTGGCTCTTCACCATAACTTTCCACATCTTGCCCAGCTACAATGAGCTTTTCTATTTCGCCGTAAGTATAGGTATGAGATTTTATGACAGCTCTTTTAAAGCTATCTTAAAATATTGTTGACTACTTCCATTATTCCAACTATTGTTAACTACTTCCATTATTTTTTATCACTTACATGTTTCTATTACATTGATTTTTTGTCCCAGAACATGGGTCATATTTTTACAATTCTTTGCCTGCTTGTTAGTTTTAAATTAGATAATGGATGCTGTAAACATTATTTGGTGCTAGATTGTGCTGTATTTGTTTAAAGACTGTTAGCTTTGGTTTTGGTATGTAGTTACGTTTCAAATCAACTTGATCCTTTCGAGGATTTCTTTAAGCCTTTATGGTGATTTTGGGGCAGTGTTTCTCGCAGTATAAAAGTGCTCCTATAAAGTACTCCACTTTAGCACTGCTAAGGAATGGCTCTTCTGGGTGCCCAAAGCCATGTCACAGAAGGTCTGCCCATTCTGGATTTGGAAGTATAAGTTCCTCTCATCTCTCCATGAGTTCTGGATATTGTCTGGATTATTTTCTGTTAGCTTCTTCTCCAGTCTTACGCAGTGTCTCTTCCACATGCACAAATGCCTTTGCAAAGTATCAAGCAATGGTTCCTCAGGCTTCTGAAATTCTCTGTCCAGCTCCTCATCTCCAAAACTTGAACCTAACATTTACCATTGTGATTTTCTTCCAACTCTACTTTTTATCCTTTTAACACAAGACCACCAATCCCCCTTCCATTCTCCCTCATTCTGCTGTGGCCTAGAAATTGCCTCTAAACAGTAAGTTAGGAAAGTTGTAGACCTTACTTCATTCGTTTCCCTTTTCTCGGGAATCAGTTCTCCACTTCCTGATGTACACTGTCTGAGAACTGTTGTTTCATATAGTTGGCCCAGTTTTCTAATTGTTTATAGCAGAAGGGAAATTCCTGTAGCTGTTAATCTTTCATGGGCAGAAGTGAATTGCCCAAGCCCACGCAATGCTACTTTGCTTCCCTGACAACCTCTATGATAACATTCTGTAATTTCTCATAACTCAAGTGACTATTTTTCCTCATTAAAACAAGGAAGACCAACAGACTCCCCTTAACAAACAGATGTGGCAATTACTTCCCATAGGAAGAAACGTAGTGACTCTTGATCATCTAGGTGATGCTGTCATGAGATGGAGGAGAAATTCTGGGATTTCTTTAAGTATTACTTAAAATGCTGTGCTTGGATAAAGCCATGATGTGAGCTTGGGAGCTAATTAAGGGTACCATCTGCAATGGTATAACAGTCTGTCTGGACTCCATGTGGCAGAGGGACCTATAGCAAAGTGATGAATAAGCAAATTTAACCATTTTACTCAAATTAACAGAGACCCAGAAACACAATTAATAATCACTGCTGATTCTGGGTCTCTTCTTTTCTCCATTATCTACTTGAGCTCCTGAATAATAGAGTCTACCCGCTAGGGTACCAGTGACTTTTTACATCTGTACCTTCACTGGTACAGAGCAAAGCAGCTGCAAACAGTCAGGGAGCTTTTCTGTTGGGAACACAAATAAATTCAGAATGGCTTAGGGGAAAAACATGCTACTGAGCTCTGGAAAAATCATCTCAGAAGAAAATAAAGGATTAGGAAAATAAGTACTACATGATAGTTTAATGACCATGGTCTCTAATAACTTATCTTTAGCAGAGCTATCTTATTCTAAAAATGTTCTTAATAATTTCATTAAGTTGGAAACCATGCAGGCCTCTTCCAATAATTCTGTTCTGGGAAACCTGAATGTTTGGACCACAGGACCTGATCCAAGGCACCCCCTTCTTTTGGTGGTGGTTTATGTTGCAGTCAGGCCTGCCTGGCAGAGGGGTGGTCCAGAAAAAGCAGGGGGCTCACTGGAATCAGCCAGGCCTTCTCTTGAGTAGAGGACCTGACACTTTTTACCAACTCTGTAACCTTGAGTTCTTACTTACATTTTCCAATTTTTGAAGCCTTTTCTATAGAGTGGAGATTATGAAGTGACTATCTTATAGAGTTGCTATGATGATGAAAAGAAATAAAAACAGAAGTAGTGCTTGTAAAAGTTTTAGTATGAAGCCTGACACATAGTAGGCTCTCAATTTAAGCTATTGTTGCTCTTACTAGTGTTGTCGAATTTTTCCACAGGGCTGGGGATAGTACCCAGGTCTGCACTCATGCTAGGAAAGGGGTCTGCTTTTCTTTTTCTTTTTTGGTGCTGGGAATCAAACTCAGGACCTTTTGCTTGCCAGGCAGACACTGTGCTGCTGAACTAAATTCAAGAAATAATCCAGGGGCTGAGGAGATAGCTCAATGGAATAAGTGCTTCCTTGGCAAGCGCAGGGTCCTGAGTTCAATCTCCAGTACTGAAAAGAAAAGAAAAGACAAGAAAAGAATAGAAAAGAAAGAAAAAAGAGAGAAAGAAAGAATCCAAATAGCTTACTATAATTATAAAAATGATTTTAATTCATGGTCATTGTTTTTCCTGAGAAGTGAAACTAGAAGTATAGGCAGAAACAATATAACTTGTCTCTCCTTTTCCCTTCCAGTTCAACTTATAATTTTTTTTTTTTTTTTTTTTTTTTTTTGAGACAGAGTCTCACTATGCAGCTCAGGCTGGCCTTAAGCTCACTTTTGTAGCCCAGGCTGGTCTGGAACTCGCACCGATTCTCCTGCCTCAGCCTCCAAAGTGCTGGGATTACAGGCGTGTGCCACCACGCCCGGCATAACTTATAAATGTATTATCCAGAATAATTTTACAAAAAAACGTTGCTATAAGATGCCATAGGGGCCTGGAACTCATCCACAGCTGACACTGGTCCAGGGCGCTCTTTGCGCCTGTCCCATGCCGCGCCTGTAGCCCACCCCCTGTTTGGTTTGACCAGCACACCTGCCAGGTAAGGATCTCTGAAACTTTCTTCAATCTCCCTGCACAAACCCACCTGAACTATAGTCCGGAACCTATCCACCAACCCCTCTGGCCTTGTGCCAGCCTGGTAAGGACCCTTAGCCTGTGTCCATCCTTGGACTCAACTCCAAAACTCTGACTCCACCCACAGTTCAGACCCACAAGGCCTCACAGCAGCCAGTGGATTGAGCTGTAACTCTCAGCCAGGCACCACTGGAGGGGAACAAGCGGGGTGGATCCAGGACAAAACCCCATAGGTGCTAACAACATAACTTCACCAAAGTACATAGCTCACTGTTATACAAAATGATAACAACAAGGAGTAAGATGCAGGCACAGGGCCCAAGCCCACCCAAATTAAACACGGGACATGATGCTGTGGAAGAAAACAAGAATCATGCAGCCAAAGACTCTGAAATTGAGATAGACCGAAAACTACAGAAAATTATAGAGCAACTCAGATCAGAGATAACCTCTGAAATAAAAATCCATGAATTAATAGAATCTGAGATGGGTAAACAATTGCAGAAATGTGTGGAACAAATAAGAACAGAAATAACCCTTGAAGTAAAAAAAGACATATCTAAATT
>PVKN010029830.1:0-12891 GCA_004027915.1 Capromys pilorides
TACAATGTCCTAAGAAAGTGGTTAATCTGTCAATTCTGTAAGTGGAACCCAAATTATGTGAAAATATAAATTACCACAACATAATTGGTGGTGTTGCTGAAATTAAGGTAAAAATAAATTTTATGAAAACTACACACCATTTTGTGAATTATGTATATATTTTATTATTCACTTGAACGAAACAGGCCCAGAGTGAGCATTTAGTCAAAAATAGCGGAAATCAAAGTTTTTGCTGACTTGCAGTTATATAAGAAAATAATTTTGTATAAATATATGCATATTTATGTACATTTTGCTTTTATTCACGATTTTTAAATATTAGACTGTGGTATGCCTCCTTCCATTTGTTCTTCTGCACCAGAACCACAAAAGAGGCACTTATCTCCTTCCTTCATTTCTCTGTCTCCCAGATAAGTTTTAAACACTTGATCTCTCCCAGCCCCCTGTGTGGTCCCAGCCATTGTAACAACATTATGGTCTGTCAGTAATAATTTAAGGATGTTTGCATGAAGATGAGTTCACAAAGTCGTCAAGTTTTCTCTTTCCAAAATGTAATACTACTAAATAGGTTCAGAGCACAGACTTTAAATTCTGATCTTATTAATTGTTACTGAAGCAGATGTGGACAAGTTAACCCCTTTTTATGTTTAATTTTTAATTTTACAATCAAAAAGATCTAATTCCTTCATTGATGAAGAGTAATCATTTTAATCCCAGTAAGTAATATGTATACAGTGATTGTGATAGTCGTCACCAGCATGAGTGCCTGGCTGGGCAGCATATGTTGCAGACTGGCCAAAGTGGTGTGCTGGGATGGGACCCTCATGGCTCCTGCCTTCTGGAGCAGACACCAAACTAGACGTTTCTTTTTAAATTATAAAACTAAAAGTATAATTAAACAATATTCAGAAAATTAATTAAATATTAATTGATTAAAATTAAATTAAATATTTCAAAATTCAAATCAAATCATGATTCCAACTTAGAGGCCAGAATGTTGTGTATCATATGTATGAATCTGTAATCAACTTAGAGTACTCACACAGTATTTGAATAGGTGAATATATACAAAGATATCAACTAAGAAAACGTTTCTATGGTAGTAAAGAATTACTAAGAATAAAACATGACGTAAATACTGGAATTGCAAATATATGATCACAACTTCTAACAGTTTGGGAATAGGATATCACACAAAGTTCTAGTATGTTGTGTACAGGGACAGTGTACATGATACTTACTGGTGGCCATGTGTCAATTGTGGGACTAAGCTGCTGCTATTTCCTTGGTATCTGCCCTGTAGATACAGACAGAATCATGACCCATAGGGTGCAGGAGAAGTCCATTTGTAGAATATGCTGATGGACATATTCTGTTGGTCCCAGGTGGTCTCACTCACACACCAGGCATGGTTGCTGGGTCGAATGAGTTTCTGGCTGCCCTGGGGAATATCTTTATATAAAAGGATAGTTGAAAGACTGCTTCTGTATACCTCTTTTTCTACTGTGTTTAATTATTTGCCCAATTTTGTGCGTTCTTTCAATTCTCCTTTATGGAGTTGTGGTCATTTTGATCCTTCTTTAGAATGTCTTTTAGTAAACTATGTAGGGTTGGTTTTGTCATCATGAAATTCTTTAGTCGTTCTTTGTCCTGAAAGTATTTCACTTCTCTATTGAACTTGAAAGAGAGTTTGGAAGGGTATAGCAGTCTGGAGCTTTTTTTTTCTTGCAAGACTTGAAGTACTTTGCTCCATGCTCTTCTTGATTTGATGGTTTGTAAAGAGAAATTTGCCATTATTCTAATGGGTTTTCTTTTAAATGTGATGTTTCTTTTCTCTAGCAGCTTTTAGTGTACTGTTCCAGTGTTGAATTTCTGGGATCTTGATTATTATATGTCTGGGTGTGGACTTAGTGAGGTTGATGTTATGTGGAGTTCTATGTACTTCAGTTACCTGAATGTCACATGTTTTCCCATATTTGGGAAGTATTCTGCTATTACTTCTGCCCATATTATTTTTATATCATTTGTACAGACTCCTTCTTTCTTATTGATGCCATTAGTCTTATGTGCTCATCTTTGCATCATCTTGCAGATCTTGAATTATTTTTTCTTGCATCCTAGCTGTTATTAGGAGATCTTTTCTTACCTCTTCATTAGCTGCAGTGGTGTCTTTATGGTCTGAAAGTCTATTTTCACTTTCATTGCAACAATTTTGCCAGCTTGTTATTGAGGTTTTAAGTTCCTGTATAGCACTTTGAATTTGCTTCATACATTCTATTAGTTTCCTATATTGCTCATTCAAGGATTCCATCATTTTTCTATTCTCCTGTATTTTTTATCATTGTCTTTAGAAGCACTTAGTACTTCTTTTGTTATAGGTATTATTTCTTTTTTTTTTTACTTCAGGAATTATTTCTGATCTGATTTTCTCTATGCCTTTCTGTAGTTGTTTCTTTACTTCAAATGCTATTATTTCAGAGATTTCAGGTGTGTGTTTTACAATTTCTTGTATTGCTATTGTCTTCTGTATTTGTTCTGGGTGGGTTTGGGGCCTGAGAGTGCAATTTGCTTCTTTTCTTTGTCATTTTGTATAGCCCTGCCTTCTGACTTTTGGTTTAGAGCTTTGGTAGAGTTCTTAGCTTAGTGCCAGTTCCAGATTTACCCAAGTTCAAAGTCGTCCAGGTGGGTGTGGGTTGGGTCTGGCTTCTGAGCTCCACTTCTTCCTGTTGCAGCCCTTGGAGGCAAACCTGCTGTGCCACTCTGGCAGGATGTTCTGCTCTTGGATCAGCTGGGTGAATCTTATCTCTAGTCTCTCTGCAGGGAATTCTGCAGCAGTTTTCCACACTGGGCACCTTGGGCCTGGTTGCTGGGTCAAATGAGTTTTCTGTTGGTCCCAGGTGGTCTCACTCACACAACAGTCCTGGTTGCTGGGTCAAATGAGTTTCTGGCTGCCCCAGGGAGGTCTCACTCACGCGCTGGGCCTGGCTGCTGGTCGAATGAGTTTCCAGCATGTCCTGAGTGGTCTACATCACATGCTGAGTCTGGTTGCTGGGTTGAAAGAGCTTACAAACTAGACTTTTAGCCCTGGAAGGGGCTCTTATTCTTTGGCTGTGGGAGCTCTTAAGAAACATCATTAAAGAAGCCTACTCCAATTCCTAGGCTCAAGTAGAACTTGGATTCAATGGCAGTGTTGGCTTCAATTTCACTCTACCCACAGTGGTGCATGTATTTTTGAATGAGGGGTGAGGGGATGCCTCAGCGCTGGTGCAGTTTGGAACTGTAGTTTCAGTACACATGCTGGCTGAAGAGAAAGGCAGGCTGACTGTAGAATTTTCCACTACAACTTTTGTGTTTGGGGAAACTTTCTACCCCTTTGACATGAGCATAGTGAAGGCCTCAGGGTTGGTTTGACTGAGTGCCTTTGCTCTGGGGTAGAGGAGTAGCGAGTAACTTAGGATATTTTAGGGTTGATTCATTTTCTGTGAAATGAGCTTACTGGAACCTAATCTTGGACAGGTGACCTTGTAGTCTTCAGTTATTATATAATAATTCATATATTTACTTTAATTATAATAAATGGACTTATATCTTTATCAACTATCACTCCATTTTTATAATGCTTTTAAACTTCAACAATACATCTCACTAGTAGTGTTATGACCTTTCATATTAAGCATTGTGAGGAAGCTTGCATAGCATAGGACTATACTTTTTATGATTGTTAAAAAGCAAGAGCATATTCTAATTTGTAAATATAATATATATTATATGTAAATATATTCTATATAAATTTTTTATGAGTTTGTCCTCCTTTCCATTGCTAGGTTTTTGCAATTATTATTGCATGTTACCTATACAAATCAATAGATTACATTGGGACATTTCCATACATGGACATAATATGCTTGATCATATGTGCCTTCTCTAAAGCTTTTCTTGTTCCCTCCCACTGAACCCCTTCCTCTTCCCTTCTACCTTCATGTCATCTTTCCTTCTCTATTCCCTAGGTGTTACAAATGAGACAAAATAGGTGATGCTTGTCTGTCTAAGTCTGGCTTATTTGCTACAGCATGATGACCCCTGTTCTCATTGCTGGGACAAAAAGTTGACACACACAATTTAAAGAAGTGAAAGTTTATTTTGGTTCACCTTCCAGAAGGTTCAGTCCATGCTCAGCTGTTTAGCAGGCTTGGTGGAAGGGTGTGGGTCAAAGAAAGCTGCTCCTGTCCTGACACTTAGGGACAAGCAGGAGAAGGGAGGAGCTAAGGGGAGAGACATCCTTCCAACTTATGCCCTCAGTGACCCTCCTTGAATGAGGCCCTGTGTCCTAATAACAGGTCAGCTGTAGTGTCCCCATGATCCAATCTAAAGTCTCACCTATGAGCGCCTGTGACTCCTGGGGGAAATCTAGGTAGAAACCTAGTGATTTCCATTTCTATTCATTTTCTGCAAATAGCATCATTATTTTTTCTAAATAAATATCCATATATCTTTATCTATCTTTACCTGTGGTGAATGGACAACTGGTGGTCAGCTTGTAAAACCAAGCTGAACTGAATGAGCATGGCTCTTGGTGCAGGAGGCCCACCTGAGGATTGTTGCCAGCAGCATAGGAAGCTAAACTGGACAAGAGGCTGGGACGCTGTTAGTGAAACTGTAAAAACTGTTAGGAAGCTGTTAGGGAGCTGCTGGTTCTCTTGGACTATTCTGCTGGAGGATCTGGTCATGCTGGCTTTCCTGATGAACTTGGCTGTTCTCATTGGAGGAGGAGCATGGGACCTCCTTGTAGCTGACAATGGCTACACTTCGCTTTGGGGGAGCTCTGGTCCTCACTTTGAGCATCACTTCTTGGCTCCAGAAGGGAAGATGGTGTATAACTCAGTCTCCTGGAGAAGCTTGTCACATTGGCTTTCCTGATGGGAACTCAGCTCATTGTCAGAGGACCTGAGTGTTGCTGAGGATGGCTGACACTTTTCAGGCGAGCTCTGACTCTCATGTACAGTGTTGCTTCCTAGCTCCAGTGCAGATCCCTCAGCCTGCTAGCACAGATGCTTCATTCTGTTGGCACAGACTTTCTAGCTTCCACTACTGACCTTTGGACTTTCCCAGTGCAGATCCGTGAAACAGGCATGCATGGGACATTGTCATGGGTTCTTGGCCTCCAGTTGGGCTTGTGGAGGACATTGCTATGGGCTCTAGGTCTTCAGCTGGATTCATGCAGGAAATTACTTTGGGATCCAGGCCCCCAGTTGGATTCTTTGGTCCTTAGTATATGGACAGATTTCTTGCGCTATATATGATTCCTTGGGTGATTCATTATAAAATAATTTTATAAAATATGTGTCCTATCTTGTATTGTTCCCCTTGCAAAACCTCCAAACTATGAATACAGATATCTATATATATCATATTTGCTATGATATCATATTTCCTATTCTCCTATTGATGAGCATCTTCTACACTGATGCTGTAATTTGTCTACTGTCATTAGTGACATGAGTGTGCTTGTATAGCTTTTGTATGTTGATTTTGGTTTGTTCAAGGATACAATGAAAAGAAGTATAGCTGAATAATATGGTGGTTTCAAACTTAGATTTTTGAAAGACTTTTATACGGCTTTTCATAGCTGCTGCATTATTTTCAATCAAATAGTGTGTGAGTACACCCTCATCCTCACCAGTCTGTGTTTTTAAATTTTATGTTTTTTTGTCTGTCTGTCTGTCTGTCTGTCTGTCTGTCTGTCTGTCTGTATTTGGTACAGGGTCTCACTATGCAACTCAGATTCATAGTGATCCTCCTGGTTTCAGCCTCCCTACTGCTGGGATTACAAACACCTAGAGGCAGGGATGGTGTGCTACATGGTACAGTGGATCAAACCCCAGTCCATACACTTGCCTAAGCTTAGTCCACTGAGCTATCTAGGAATCATTTTTTTTTTTTTAATTTCAATGTATTTAGTACAGGGTCTATAAGGTCTCACTACTTGTAGTGATCCTCCTGTTTTCAGCCTCCCAAATGCTGGAATTATAGGTGCACACCACCACAGCTGGTTTCAGTCATGGTCTCAGTGCACCCTGGAGGCGAGGCCAGCACGGAATGCTGGGGACCAAGCTCTGTCCCTGCATCTGCCTAAGCAGGTGCTTCAATCTGCTGAGCTATCTGGGCAGCCCTAAGTTTTGTTTTCTTGATAATGCCTACTCTGACTGTGTTGAAATATAGTTTCATTTCAGTTTTGACACTTTCCTGGTAGCTAAAGAAGTTGAGAATTTTAACATATATTTAATGGTGATTTGTATTTCCTTCTTTGAAAAGTATTTTTTAATTTATCTGCCCAATGATGATTAGAATTTTTGTACTTTCATTGTCAATCCTTTTTAGTTCTTTATGTATAAAGGATAAATGTGTTTCAGTAATACAAGAAAAGGGGTCTCAAATAATTATACTGGAAATGTCAAGGCAAAGAAAGAAAAAAATGTAAAATGTTCAATTACAGGTTTCTGACCAAATAATTATCTTAAATTATAACTTTTTAGGTAGGTAAATGATCTGATAGTGGGTTTGTCTTAGCATTCTCTCTTCACATGAGAGCTCTGTAGAATAAATTTTTAACATGAAATACACACAAAAATCACTTAAGCAGCTGGTTTTTTATGTGCCAAAATTCAATCTTAACTTACTGATATAAGCCCTTGTCAACAAGAGTTTATTTTTAAGACTTGGTTGGCCTGATCACTATATCAATTCCAGCAGTTACCATGAAATCAGTAATGTATAAGGAATCAAGGAGGAATAGCTTGGTTCCCCTTGCAAAGTAATGACAAGCACACGTTGCTCCCCTGGAGATATTAATATGCTTTGTTGAAAATTATATGTTCTCTAGTTTCACAGGACTTCCCAACATAATATTTCATTGCTGGAACCAAATACCTAACACACAAAACTCAAATGAGGGGAGGTTTAATTTACTTAATGATTTCAGAGGGTTCAGTTCACGGTTAACTAACCTCAAAGAAGATGGTGTAGAGAAAGGTATGGCAAAATAAAACTGTCCAGTAAATAGTGGCCAGGAAGAAGATGGTGAGAGACAGTCCAGAGTGTATGCCCTTACTGAGCTACCTCCTTCAATAACTGGAGTCCCATCTCCTTACATCATACTCAGCAATAAATTCATCAGTGGCATCACCCACTGAGAAGCATAGCACCTCTATGAGCCAATCATCTTTTGCAAACCCACCCGTGGACACATGATCCTTTGGAGTAAATTTTAAATCTGAACCTTAAAGTAAGCTTATGCTCATTTTTTTCCTTAAGAAAGTGAAATTCTTAGTTATTTAATAATTGCTTTTGTAAGGAAAAGAACTGTATTTTCATTGTATGACACTTAGTGTCTTCCTAATGCCCCACCCCAAATTTGTAATTCAATTTTAGTGGTCTGAAGAATGAGGTTAGTTTTGGGTGTTTTTCTTCTTTCAAAACTTAGAAATATAGTTTCAGGGCTTATTTGGATCAGGTGTTGTATTTATTCCTTTCCCAGATGAATAGTGTTCCTGGAATAACACAGTCTACTTTTGACCAAGGTTGAAACTATATGCCTGTGTCTTGGAGGAACTGCTTTTATATATCCAAACATTGGTTCTGCTTTCCTAATGTGTTTTATTCCGCTGCAGAATTTATTTGGCAGATCACACCATTCTTGGACTGTTGAGCATAAGCAGAATGACCGAGGGCTAGAACTTCACACTTACTATTGATAATTTTCTGTGACCAGAAATGTTTCTCTCCCAGATTTTAAACATTACCTTCTCAGTGACCTCTGCTACATTTTTCCTGCATTACCTAAGGAGCATTGACATGTTCTGTTCTTTTAATTAATTTAGTGTCTGATCCTGGCTACTACCTATGTCCTCTCATCTCATGAGCTAGGACTTGTCCTTCGGGTGCTGGATTTAATCCTGGCACTGAATCTGGCATTGTTTTTCTATTTCTGGTGATCCTTGTTGCATTGGCTCTTGCTCTGCTGTACACATAGACTAAACACTTCCCAAGTGAACTCTTACTAGTTAGCATATTTGAGTCTGTCATGTACATAAGAGTCTCTGTAAATAATAAAATGCTTATAAGATTTGATAAATATACAAGATTCCTTCCTTGACATAAGGCCCACAAACCCCCCTCCCCTACACACACATACATACACAATTTTCCTAAGACTTCTAGAAACAGAAAAGGTATAAGATTTCAAGTGCAATCCTACTTGATCTTTAATAAACCATATGAACAGAAACTGATTGATAAAAATTTTGTTAATTGCTGAGAGTAGAATATATTCACTTGAAATCATGGACATTCCTAACAGTTACCTTTTCTTCTTCATAACAGTTAAACCTTTTGCTAAAGTGTTTTTTTTTAACATTAATCAAGAAATTATTTTAAGAAGTACATGTATGAAAGAGACAATCAAGAGATGTGTCAAGTAGAACAGGAAGCAACACTGTTATATCTACATATTAACATGAAGGGCCAGGGAGATAGGTCAGCAGTCTCGGAGCCTGCCTAGGGAGGCACAAGGACCATGGTTCAATCCCAGTTCCATATTCCCCACTAGCCCCACCCTAGGCACACTGAACCAGACACCAAGACTGGGCGTGGTGGCACGTGCCTGTAATCCCAGCACTGGAAAGCTGAAAACAGGAGGGTCACTACAAGTCCGAGCTGTGAAGTGAGACTCTGTACTAAATATATTTAAAAAAAACACAACAAAACATGGAATTATAGCTCAGAAAGGATTCTGTGAAGGGGCTAGCAATACACAAACCTTAATGAAGTGTGCTTTCTTTTCATAATGGACAAAAATAGCAAGCAAAGAAGATAAGAATGATTGAAAAAAGTATGTGAGACTTAGAATAATATAATGAAAGCAGACTCATTCCTTTGAAGAAAGATGGTAATTTTAATAAAGATCAATTAAGGAATGCTTCTGTGTGTATTACTACACCCACTATGGCTCCTGTGTCACAGAACGTAGTACCTAGTATATTACAGTTAATAAAGATTGTTTTTCCAACTTCAAGTTTATAAAACTCACACTACTTTCCACCATTCTCAGTCTATTCTTTACTTTAAGTAATCCCCAAAGGCCTTGGGGCACTTATATGAACTTCATGCATGCAGAGCCTGCTCTGACTGGCTGGACTGCGAGTTCTAGAGCTTCTGCTGCTTGTACCGTTCCTCTGGCTTGGGCTCCCCGACTGCTGCCCTGCTTTATGGTTTTATTGTGTCCTCCTTAGGCATATCCTTCTCCACTGAGTCTGAGGGCTTGTTGTGGGGAAGGCCAGAACCTGGCTTTATGTTGTTTGTTTTTTCTTACCTTCCCTTCGCCTTTGCCACTGTGCTCCAGCCTGGACACAAATTGCTTGGAAATTGCTTTATTGAGTAGGGCTATCTTCCTTCATAAGGAAAAATGCTTTATGAAAAACTGGTTATATGTCAGCCTTATGGAACAGTTTTATAAATAAAGCACAACTCTAACAAAGATTTTCTCCCAAAGCACAATTAAAAATCAAACCTGAATAGGCAATACTGTCATTAATGAATGACAGAAAATATAAAAGGCCCATGTATGACATTATTTGAATTGGAAATAATATGCTCTTTATAATTCCACTGATTCATTTTCATTTCTAATCACTTGGATTTATATCTTTCATATGAAAAAAGATTGTATAAGTGTTTAGAGAAAGACTAACTTAACCGGATCAGTTATTTGTAAAATGCACACATAATAGTGAGGAAGTGTATTATGAAAAACTTTAGTACTTCCTTTTGTGCAGACAACAACTTGTAGGTTGATCCCACACTTCAAACTCTTTGTCCTCTTCATCTAACATATGGATGTCATGCTTTGTGTCCAATAGCATGGACATGCAAGTGTTATGGCTGAACAGTGCAGTCATACCTAAGATTTTTTGGGTCAAAGACCAGAATCATTTTTCTTCCTTGCAAGCAAGCTATTATCCTGACCTGGGTTCTGTGATTTCCTAAATTTGAGAGGATAGAGGCAGTGTTTTTTTCAGTTAACAGTCTGCAGGACTTTCAGTCCATAGCTGGCTGGTTCCAAGGCAGGGCAGCATGGCAGAGGGACAGCACAGAGGAGAAATAGCCCATGGCACAGAAGGCAGAGGGGAGCAGGCAGCAGAAGCAGCCCATCTTTCCTTTCTGTTCCATGCAGGCTACCCACCTCTTGGGTGGTGCCTCACAGAGCTATGATAATTGCAATCAATGGACTGAGTAATCATCCACCTTTAATCTCAGCATCATGCACCTTATATCCAGCTACCTCTGGAGAGCCCCATTTATGTTCCTGTGAGGCTTTGGGGATCATTTAAATATAGGCCATAACATTATAAATTGTAACACTCTTTTAATTTACTTCATTATTATAATTATTGCTCATTCTATTTGCTCTAAGTAGAATATAACCTATATTCATAAAGTTTTGGTTTTTTTTGTCTTTTTGAGACAGGGTCTTACTATGTAGTTCAAGATGGTCTTAAATTCACAATGAACCTCCTGCCTCAGCCTCCCAAGTGCTGGGATTATAGTAATATGCCACCATACCTGGCTATTCGTAAAGATTTATGCTGCTTGCCAGGCAAGCACTTGATCTACTGAGCTATCTCTCTGGCCCCTATGTCTATTTTTTTTAGTGATTTTTGTTCTTAAGACTTAAAAACAGTGTTGATAAATAATGACATTCAAAAGTTTTTTGCTGAGTGAATGATCAATATACTTCACATATCTTACTATGTAAAACAAATATATCTGCATAAGCATAATGCACTGATGATATAAAATTCTAATCTGCTACTATAGAATTATTAATGTTAATATTCTAATGTAGCAATCATTCTAACATATTGTTAATTTAATGTAAACAGCCGAGATTCTGATGCATCTCAGGTTTCATACAGAAAAGTAACACAGCCCTTTAAGTCTGCCAGTTTAGTTCATTTTCCAGAGAGGACTGGTCTTCTGCAGGCCTGGCTGCAGCATAGAGCTATATGCAGACATGGAAGTAAAGTAAGGGAAAGGACCTGAGTGGGCCTCACCACGGAAATGATCAATAAAACTACCTGGAGATACAGTGGTTCTATCTTAGTTGTCAAACTGAGGCTGTAGATTGAAATTTTATGTATATTACTCAGCTCTAACTTATTTAGTGAGTCAGAAAAACAAATCCATTTGTCTGAAAGATTACATGATGGACCATTAACCTATGAATATAAAACTTCTAGAAGTGAAGAGACAAACACAGAAAGACAACACTTGCGGTATGTCAAGAGAAGCAGAGGTCACAAAGTTAACACCATCATAGCGGCGCTGAATGTCTTCAGAGACAAACCTAGGGGATGCCTCTGAACCTGGATGCTGGTTTGCCCAGTACTGGAGGAATTTCTCTCCTTTTTATCTCTCTCGGCCCTTGAGCTTATGACCCAAACAGTCAGTCCCTTCATCCTGAACTGGAAAGTGTCCCCTATTTTTTCCCCAGCTATTTATCATTTTCAGTTTCTACTTAAAGTGTGGAATATGTTTTCCTATTACCAAGACAAGGTGCTATTCTGAACAGTTTGTTTCAATGAGCCACAGGAGAAAACAGGAGTTTCTTTACATAGCCAGATGTGAAATAGGGATTTTTTTCATTCAGCAATTATGACATATACTTTTATTTTTTTCTTTCATATCTCTTTTGTAGACACAAAATCTTGTAAACAAATTAAAATATCTAGAATTTAGTGACGGAAGTTGATGGAAGAGTCTAAACTAGTCTCTAGAATCTTTCTAAACTAACATACACTTTTGTTCCAATTGAATGAAATACTGAATTCTCTTTAGTTTTGTTCATTAGGAGAAAACTATTTTTGTTCTACCTTCTTTTTTATTACTTTTAATAAGAAAAAACAAAGTGACACTTTCAAAACACATTAGTAGTACATTCACAATAATTGATACAATGCATATTGTTGTAGTAGTTATACAGAGCACAGAGTGTAGACATGATAATTTTTCTAATCATTATTGGTACAAAAAGTTTCTTCTCATTGAACTAAGAGACAGTAGTTGTATACATAGTCTAATGTTCCGTAATCACAGTGGGTTATTGGTAATACTGGCAATGTTGCAAGCTGTTGATTTAAGCCTTTTACAGGTCAGCATACTAATCTAGCTTTATGTTTTATGCCTCGGGGTTAAACGTTTCTGCTGGGTGGTTAAGAGCAAGTTAAAGCAAGACCTGTATAACAAAACATATAACTTTTGTATCTCTCAAGGTCAGTCAAATCTCCTCAGGATTTACCTTGAAACCATGTACAGTGCTTTGTAGAACTGTTGTCAGTGTCAGCCATCTGGATGAGTCATGGCTATTGTTTGACCAGTTAGTTCTCTGTGAAAGCCCAAGAATGTTTTTTTCTCTAGGTGATTCTCCTTAGGCATAACTATACATCTTCAATCTCTTTCCTCTGTAGCCCCATAATCTCCTTGAACAGAAAATTTGGGAGGACACTGAGTTATAGGATGTTACAGCACAGGTTCTCTTATGTCCTGAGTCCTCACTCACCTTGAAAGACTAGGGCCAAAATATTGGCTATCCCTTTAGCTCTTCTTTTTCTCTAATTTTTGATGTGTAAACTGATATTCTTAACCCTCTAGAAAAAAGCTTCTTGATACTATTACTCTATAACATAGGTACTTGAGCTTAACATCACTGTCTTTCTGAGTATCAAAGATCTTAGACTTAACTTAGAATTGGTATGTTCCATCACTCATTGATATTCTAATAAATCTCTATAAAATGTGATAAAAGCAGTTGCACATTTTTACACAGAAATTTAGAAA
>PVKN010029831.1:0-12888 GCA_004027915.1 Capromys pilorides
CTCTACCAATAAATACTACACTTATACATCAGTAAATATTATTTAGGTAGTGTACTTTCTGAATTATTCTACAAAGAATAAATCTGCACCAAGCTCTTCATATTATTTCCATGTTTATATTAAAGAAAGAATTTTCCCAGAATTTTGAAAATCATAACTGAGAACTTTCTTATGCTATTCACATTCATAAAATTTGATGCAATATATCCCACATGTACAAGCTATGTAGGAAAGCCTTTGCTCAATTTCTTTCATAAATATGAAAGAAATCAAAAGGGGAGAAACCCTATGTAATTAATGTGGAAAGGTTCACAATTCTTCTAGTTGCCTTCAAATACATGAAATGTTCATATACGTTTGCATGTGCGCACGCGCACACGTATGCACGTGCCAGGTAAAGTTGTTTATCTGAAACTGAAAAGTAAATATAAATGTAAAGTGTGGGACATGTTCTTTGTTACAGGACTTCTCTTCACAAGTGAATTTGTGTAGCGGACACCACAGCGCGCATTTCTAATCAGTTCTGCTTCATCCACATTTGCCAAACAATGTGCCGTGAAAAGCCTTCAACAGAGGAAATGTACCAAAGACTTGGGTTGGCCAACATGTAGCAAGCACGTTTCTGAGGCCCTGCTACTGGCAAGCTTTGTCTCCAGAGCTTTAAGGAATGGAGCACAGAGTCCTTGCTCGACACTTTGCAGCTACCACCTAGGTACTGTGAGTATTCCTTTCTAAGGGAAGGGAAACTTGAGGCAGACAGGGATGACACCCAGCTGACATCACACATAAAAGCAGAGCGAAGCCACCAAGGATGCACATGCTCCTGGGCAGGCTTGGCCGGAGCAAGGATTTACAGCTGCAAGTGGATCCAGCAAGCTCAACTTTCCATAGCTTTGTTTAGTGACCGTGCTGTCTTGTAGACATCATAATGCACGTGTACACACACCCATGCATGCGCTCACACACATGTGCATATTTATGAAAATTAATACCCAAACAAACTGTACAAATGTGATTCCTTGATTGTCCACTGTCTCAGATCATTTGCACAGTATCTTCTGTCTTTAGCACAGAAAACTGAGAAACTTACAATGCAGTATTTGCTATCAACCAAGGGTCCTGATGACTTTTTGACTCATGTTGGGTTTTCTAAGCTTCCCTCTTGTGCTAGAAAGGCAGTTATAGGAATAATCACTTAACAGGTACAACCCCACTGAGCTCCTCAGGGCTGGGAAACCTTCTTTCCCACCCCTCACCCTCTGCCACAGCTGCAGGGTCCTGGTCCTCTGGACTTTATAGACAAGGAGAATTCCAAGGAGAACTCTAAGCTGGTTTATTTTTAATTGTTGACCTCGGAGGCCTCCTGTTTGCATCTGTTTATTAAATTGCGAGCTCAGCTGTGAAATGCCCTTTATGGTGTTGTTTTATTGGAGGGCCATTCAGGGACCCAGAGCCACACAAACAGGATAAATATTTTTCTTTGCAGCACACAGCCCTCGTTGGGGGCCACAGAACAAGGGAAGCGAGGATCTCGTTTGTTTATGAGCTCCGATTCATTCATTACTTGGCGAGGAGCTGTGAAATGTAAACCTCACATTCCGCAGGACAATCTCAGCTCCAGCTTGAGCTCATTTGGAGGTGTGATGTTCTACTCAAAAGGAGGCTGTTAATTTTATTGACCAAATTTGGAAGGCAGGAACTCCAAAATTAAATAGAGCTTTTGGTAAAGTAATGAACGTTTCAGTTTCTGGAAGACCTGAAGAAGGGTTGCATGTTTTGATTTTTCTTTTTCTTTCTGCATTTTCCTGGAAGGAAGCTTCAATGGCCACTACCACTTTCTAAAGATTTGGCCTCTTTATAGTAAGTTTGCTAGTATTAGTTGAGCAGCTTTTATAGTGCATTTAGCTGCCTGCCTCCTATATTTCACTTGGTTACCTTCGGAAGATTGTGTCATCATTGTCCCATGTTGTACATCAAGTCCAAAGCACAAAGCAAACATGTACTGGGACAGGTTGGGATCCTCAACTAGAAAGGACAGAGTCAAGATACAAACTGGATCTGCTCCTGATCCTGGAATGTGGCTTCCTTAAGCTCCCGGCTTTTTTTGCTTTTTCTTTGACATCTTTGTGTAACTGCAAGATTGACTTTTTTGGTGCTTTAGAGACAAATTAAATTTTCGTCACTCACAAAGCCGCAATAAGCTGTGGATTCTTCCTGTTCTGTTCATGCAAAGCAAGAGAAGTGTGAAGGGATGATAGATTTCAAAAACCATTATACCAACCTGGCCTCCATTGACAGGCACAGGACCTAAAGAAGAAATACCTGTGACCCAAAAGTTACCCTTGGGGTTCCCAGACTCTGCTCTATTCATTCTCCTTATGGTTGTCAGGGAAGGGTAAGATCAACCCAAAGGAGGCAGATTCATGTACTCACTATGAGCCGGCACAGTGTATTCGGGACCTAACTGGGGTGTTTACCCACTGCTAGGCTTGAAGCAGCCACGGAAGGAGAGGGCCCGTGTCAATATTTGGACTGTGAGAAGGCGCAGTTTATAATTGTTTAGACCTCTCTCTGAATTGAGCTTTGAAACGTACATGCTGGGCTTCCCCAAGCCTTTTGCTCTTCTTAGAGAAAAAGCTGTCTGAAGAAATTTCCTTTAGAAGACTTTCTGGGGATATTGAAGAAAAACAAAAAAGAGGATGAATTCAGAAAAACACAACGTGATATCAGAAAAAATGTAACCCATGTTACAAAGCCTCTGTCACTAGAAATGTTATTGTTGGTTGAATGGTAGGAACCATCTGGGTCTCTCCTAATGACGGGAGGCCCCTGTGTGGATGGTACAGATGCTTCTTTTGTTATTGGTGTGATCTTGTAAATAGTTAAAATATTTACCAAGGCACCTCTGAGCTAGAGCGGTCCCATTTTATTATTTATACCTTTTCAGAGGGACAAAAATGGAGGTGTCCACTAAACGTGATGGATTAGGCTTATAAACACCCATTATGGCCGTCAAACCTCACATGTCAGCTCCTCCTTTGTGTCCGCGCATTTCTAAGCTAACCAGTGATCCATGCATAAGACAGAAGGTTAAGGATGCATAGAGAAGGAGGCTTGAATCCCAGCAAGAAGTGTCTTCTGCTGATCGGAAACGAGCTGTAAAGTGAAGGGAGTGCCGGGAAAGGGGCAAGGAAAGGCCGTGAGCACGGGTGTGCACACACAAGGGTGCACAGGTGAATGTGGAGTGTGTGACAGTGTGTGCACACGTCTGTGCAAAAGCCAAAGGCCTGAGGAGGTGAAAAGTCCCTGCAACCTGAGGCTCTGCGTTGCAATTCCCACACTCAGGGTGCTGCCAACCCACGAGGCCTCCACCTGCCTTCTCCCTCAGCTGGCTGCTGCAGCTGCCTTTTGTTTTCCCGAGATAAAAATCAGGAAAGGCAAAAATTGAGTAGAATTTGAAAAGGAAAAGGATGAGCCCTGGCTGAGAGAGAAAAGGTGCCAAGAATTGTTGGCAGAGTGAGAGCTCGTCTTCTTGTCATCAAGTTTAGAACTTTTTGAACCACCGAAGGGGAAGGCATGTCCTGCTGCAAGTGACCTGGGGCCAGGCCAAGAAGTCTCACCACAGCCCCAGCGTTAGGGCACCAATGTTAGCTGGGAGGCGACTAGACGGAAGAATAAAGGACAATTTAAATGCATTCACTTCATAATGTACAATGAGATGTTAGAATTCCATCAATGCAATTAATGACAAGAAGTAAAACAACACTTCTTGCAGGTAATGCCGGATAAATGTAAAGTCCACTGCTGCTGGCTCTTTAGTGCTGCTGCCCGTGTGCTGAAAACAATTTCAGGGGAAAAGTGACTTCCATTCGATTTTTGCCTTTAAGTCCCAACTCCTTTAATCTCTCAGTTTGTCACTGACTTCCTGCCAGGCCAAAATCTTAAGCCTGCAACTTAGTCCCTTGCTCTTTTAAACGGAAACTGTGAAATTAATAAGTGAAGGAGCTCATGCCCACTTTAGAAAAGATTAGACACCAGCGCCTGAAATATCACCCAGAAATTCTAAACATAGATTGGAACTTTAATTTTGGTGAAATATTTTTTAGCCATCTCCTCTAGAGATCTGGACAAGAAATTCTGGCCTTAGTTAGTTAGTTATAGTGAGTGTACTTGGAAAAAATACTTATCGCTGTAACAAACAGAAAAGTTATCTCTACACATTCTCTGTAGTTTTGAAAATAAGGGAGAAAAAGACACTTTTAAAATGGATAGAACCACACTAAATTTTTCTTCAGACTAGTGAGCTAGGGCTCCTCCATCCCGGGAGTCCCTCTTAGGCCCCCAGATACCATTGGGCATCTCCTGGAGAGCTGCCTGCCTCTGTCTCCTGCAGGCAGGCATCTGTCTTGTTAGTGTGTAGGGACACAAGCTGATTTGCCTGCATAAATACTAGGATCTGAATCACACTACTTTCATGACTTAATTTCTCTCATCACTCTTTCTGGAGGAAAAAAAGAAGAGTGTGTGCATGCATGCATGCACACATGACATAGACCACACCACAAACACACACACACACACATGCATGCACTTCCTAAACAGCTTTTGTACTCAAGCCACACTAAGTGATATTACAAGCCCAGAGGATGATGAGTTGGCTCAGCTGGAAGTATCTTTGATGAAATGAGCAGTGTTAATAAATCTGCTATTAAGATAGTAATTTCACTTTTTATTTACAATGGGAAGCGTAGTAATAATTCTTATCAGCCCTCTGTCGTAATCAAACACAAAGCCTTCCCAGGCTCACTGGACACTTCCCCGTGCGAGCTTGGCCTGCTCTTGCTCCCTCCCTCCCTCTCTGATTCATGAATGAATTAGAACTTTCAGTATCTTGAAAAAAGTTAGCTAAACACATAGAAGTGGGAAAGCCCCATAAATTATAGCAAAGAGTATAATTATTTGGCTAAATATTGTTTATGCTTCTACAAAAACAAAAGGCATATATGTTATACATCTCATAGTTCACAAGACCCATCAACACAGATCAGATCAGATGTACAGAAGCTAATTAGATGGTCCAAGACTCTCTCTCTCTCTCTCTCTCTCTCTCTCTCATATTACACTGAAATCTTTAAATTCCACAAAGTTTTCTGAAGTCTCCTTCTATTCTCTTAGATAGATACAGATTCTTTAAGAATGGCTCTTTTTTCCTACCTTCATACAAAACTGGAAAGCTTTGAATCTCCCCCATGCCTTTCTTTCTCTCCACGTTCTGTCAGATACTCTTCCTCTGGAATATTCCAGCTCTGGGAGCTGAGCTGGCCTCTGTCCATGTTAGGGATGCAAGGAAGCTGACAAATCACCAGTGAACAAAACTTGAGGGCCAGATTGCTGGATTTAGCAAATAAAAACACAGGACTCCAATTTTGATTTTCTTTCCAGATAATCAACTACTATTTTTTACTCTGAGAGCATCCCTGTGCAAAATTTGGGTCACTCTTACACTTTTCTGGAAACTCAAGTCCAAGAAAGAAAGCCTAAGCCTAAGGATTCCAAGAGTGATCGACCCTCGGCATTTTATTTCTTTTGTCATTGTAAGTAATAAAAGGGAAGTTGGGTGAAATCACAGAAGCTCAAATTCCTCCATGAGACAAAACCACTTTCTGAGGGCGGTGTGCCACAGGGGTTCAGGGAGGCTGTTACAGACTATCATAGTGTGGCACCAGCCAGCACGATATATGAGCTCATTATTCTTCACAACAAATCAGAAAAGTAGAATTTTTATTTCTCCCATTTTACAGATGAGGAAACTGAGGCAGAGCTTCCAGAGCCACACAACTACAAATAGAGATTTCAACCCAGACAGCTTGTCTCCAGATCCTAGACTTAAAATGCAAAGTACTATCAAGCTAATGCTTAAACTATTTAGTTTTCTAAGGGACTTATCCTCAACATGCATGCTAAAACTGAGGTGGCTGCATCCCTTTTCCCCACTCCAGGAACTCAGTGAGTGCCCTCGACCATGCTTATTCTGCCCAGTGAAGGAACCAGTACAGAAGCGTAAGAGGAGGGACATACAGGACTCACACAAGAAAAGTGACACAGGGGTCCACAGCTCACCCCACAAGAGACACCCCCAGCCCCTCTATTCCTCCCAACCCACAGGAGCAGAGAGCAACGGAACACATTGGGGATTAAGACCCAAGTGAGGAACTCTGGTAAGAAAGAGGGAGAGAACACTCGTTCTAATTTAAAGACCACCCAGGTGCGCGCTGCTCTGTCCCCATTTTAGGGTCCTTGCCTCTTGCTTTTTAGCAAGAAAAGAAACAGATGTGACCCCCATTTATCCATCAGGGAGACAGAAGGGGAGGGAGAGCCTGGGCAGTGGGGAGAGCGCCAAGCTGTCTTTGGCCTCTAACGTCTGTCTGGAAAGATGAGGACATTAACTTCCACAGAGCTGAAACCTGTGGCTGTCACCTGTCACCAAGTCCAGCACTTTGTAGGCAGCCAAGGGTGTATATGTTCAATGGTAAGAAAGGGCGCAATGCCATTGAGCACCTTGGTGTGGCCCAGGGACCAAGTTCCGGCCTCGCTCTGGCCTGGGCGTGTTGGAGCCCGACCAGACGAGTCTCACTTGGTTGGCGTTGCCAGTGGATAGAGTGGGGGTGGGGTGCTGGCGTCCCCTCGCCCCCTCCCTGGATTTGGGTCAGTTCAGATTGTGCTGAACAATGATTCCCGAGGCAGGGAGGAGGGGGCGTCCTGTTCACCAAACCCTCCACTTTTGTCTCCTCCGGGACTGCAGACCACGGGCCCTGCTTACTGCGCCCTCCCTCCCATCCTGGCCTGGGAAGCTGCGCGGTTATGAGTCAGTGATCAGACAGGGCAAGGGCACCCTTACTGCTGGGGAGGAGGACGCAGCGGGCTCTGGCTTTGATGCTGGCCCTCTTACATCCTGAACGCATGAAAGGCTATGGGAGGGAGAGGAAGAAATGTAAAAGCAGAAAGGAAGAAAATGTTATTGAAAAAAAAAAAAGTGAAGAAAGAGGGGGAGGTGACCTGGTTCGAGAAGTTCTAAGCGTCATCACCACATATCTGCGGGAGACAAAAGCGAGCTAGACACTGAGTTAGGAGAAGGCATCATCTTCTGTGACTCATCTTCCCAGGGAATAAGGGTGAAGAGGAGGCATTTAGGACAGACTGATGTGCAAATAGCAGTGTCGTGAAGCTGGGGTTAATTACAGGAAGGACTTCCAGGGTAATTGCTGAAAAATAACACAGGGAGCCAAGCCTGCATCACAGGATCGGAAGTCGGCTCTCTGCCCTTGCAATAGGATCCCCAAACACTGTCCCGGAGGCCTAGCGCTGGGTGGCTCCCCGACGGGTCCTACACACCGGAACATCACAGCCCCTGGGTGGGCTGACCCAAAACCCGTGATCTTGATGCCAGACGGCGCCCCTCAGTCCAGCTTCTGAAAACTCACTTGTAAACAATTCATAAATAAAATGTTGGTAGCCATGCTGTTAGGAAATTGTCTCCAAAAAGTCCTCAAAACCATCAGCTAAGGCAAATCTGGCTGAGGAGAACTCAGAAGCTTGTCTCTAAATGCTTTCGAGGAGGATGGATTTCACCAGGATGGACCAAAAGCAGCTTTGTCTTTGTATTCTTTACCCTTCCAGAGAGTAAAACATGCATTATAGCCATATGGGCAACTATCACTTGTGGTAATTAGACTTAGAGATCCACCACATTCTGCAAGGTGGGGAAAGGGCTGGCAACGGTTAGGGGACACCTGAGTTAGAAAGGGTTGGGAAGCACATTGCAATGCCCATAAAGGCCTCTCTTTAAAAGTGCCCACCTCTTAGCTTCCTAAGTACTGCTTCCCTTGGGAGAACTGATAAAATCTCATAGAACGCAGGTAGTACTCAGCATAGAACGCAGGTAGTACTCAGCATCTGCCTCAGGTCCTCAGGAGGAAGAGGGTAGAGGGCTTTCTCTGCGTCTCCACAAGGATCTTTTGCCAAGTGGAAAAATTGTTTCCATGGCCAGCAGAGCAGATTTTTGACTCTCATGGGCTCCAGCTAGGAACTGATTATAGGGAAAGATGTAGAAAAATTACTAGGATCAGCACAAGTTCCCCATAGCCCACTTAATGCCCCAGTGCGCCCCACCCCCAGTCTCTCTCTCTCTCTCTCTCTCTCTCTCTCTCTCTCTCTCACACACACACACACACACACACACACACCTTATGCACCTTCGTGCATGATTGGGCAACCTTGGTAACTTTCTTCTCATCTGTTAATAGTGAAAGATTTGCAGGTGGATATCAAGGGGGTACTTTTGTTTCAGTCCTATAGAGTTACTTCAAAAAAGATCAAATAAGAATAAATAATTAAAATAACTAACATTTATTATGCCCAGACACATCACATATTTATCTTAATTGTGTATCAGAACGAACCCAAATAGGGCAGGAGATGTAGCTCAGTGGAGGAGCAGTTGCCAAACATGTGTGAGGCCCAGGTCCCTCTGTCTCTGTCCCTGTCTCTGTCTCTCTCTGTGTTCTTCTCTCTTTGTCTCTGTCTGTCTGTCTGTCTGCCTGTCTGTCTGTCTGTCTCTCTCTCTCTCTCTCTCTCTCACACACACACACACACACACACACACACACACCTTATAGAGGCAGTTATTATAGTCCTTATTCCACACATGAGGAAACAAAAGTGAGGCCATGAGCTATTAAGCAGGAAGCCTGCATGGGGCAGCTAGGGAGCCTGGCCCTCTTGGTATAAAACACTGTTTTTGAGTTTTTTCTTGAATGCCAGGAGAGTCTTCCTGTGACTCTGCTGCTGGCTTGCTGAATGGCTTTGGCTTGGTTATCATCCTTATGTGGTCCTTGCCTTGGTGACTCCTTGTTTTCTTCTAGGACAGGTACTTCTTGGGTTGAATGGCTGTTCCTTCAGCAGTGCACCCTGCCCAGTAAGGCAGAGCTCCATTTCACACTGTACTTGTCATGCATTACATACTTATCATATATTATTTGGTCCATGGTTCTCTAGGATTCTGTAGCCCTTTTGGAGTAAAAATCAAATCTTCATTGTCCATCACTATGCCCCGTTCCCAGTAACGCATCCTTAGAATGGTGTCTGATGCAAAATCAGGGCTTAAAATGCACTAACTGAAGCCAGGTATAGTGGTGTGCACTCATAATTTAGCCTTCTGAAAGGCTGAGGCAAGAGGATTTGAAGTTTGAACCAAAACTCTATCAAAAAAAAAAAAAAAAAAAAAAAAAAAAACTCTCTGGGCATATGGCCCAACGTGAAAGCCCTAGGTCAATTTCCAGGTCTGAACAAAATACAATTTGATCTTTTTAGAAGTCCAAATGGTGGGTGGGATTGAGGCCATAGCTCGGCAGTCTAAGTGCCTGCCCTGCAAGCCCAAGAACCTGGGTTTGACCCCTAGTACCGCATGCTGTGCAGGCCTCTGAATCCAGGCATGGCTCTGCTGGCCCCAAAACCAGGTGTGGTGAAGCATGCCTGTAATCCCAGCACTGGGGAGGCTGGGACAGGAGGATCACCACCAGTCCAAGTTGTACATCCAGATCCTGTACCAAATAAATAAATACATAAAAGATAAAAAAAAAAAAAAAAAATAGAAGTCCCAATGCCCAGTGGCTATGAAAGGTGGAATAAGGAAAGTCAGTTTCCAGGCCCCACAGCGACATGGAACCTGGTCCCTGAATGCAGCACTCTAAGAATGCCTGGTACCTTGATGGAAGATTTTAAACATTAAAATCAAAACAGATCAAACAAACAAATAAACACAAACATCACTTGGGTTCCTTAAGTGAGGGTTGGAGAAGGCCCGTCTATCCTGCGGCTATTCCCCATGGGTGGTGGCAGGGATTGCTACCAGGGCGTCTTCCTTTCTCACAGGCTCAGATGCAGGTGGAAGGACCTCCAGGGTGTCTGGGATCCAAATGCTGCAGCCTTTGGTAACTGAGCAAGCCAGGCCTGTCTGGGGTGGAGGGAGGGGCCGCCATTTGAGATACGCGCAGCCCCCAGGAGCAGATCATAGCAACCAAGCATGCCCTGAGGAGGGGGTGCCTTTCTGGTTGTACACAAGGGCCAGTAATGAAAGCACAATGCCCAGGCCTCCCTCCCAGCTGGTCGTGCACGCCCCATTCAGTTGGCGGGGCTGGCTGCCTCCCTTTCAAGTGGGTTCTCTCTTCCCCCCTCCACCACCTCCTCCTCACTTGGTCCTTTAGTCACATACCAGACATGTCTCACAGAACAGACCTGAAACTCCAGGTGGCAGAATCCCAGTTTCATATAAATTAGGCTGGGTAACACTGTGCAGACACATTTTTTTGTCTAAATCATGCAAAAATAGAACTTTCTCAGGGGCATAAATCTGGCCCAAATCTAAACCTGAATGTGCAATTGACTAGTGTAGTTTACAGTGCAAACATGGAATTATCTAGAAGTCTTCCACTTCCAAAGCACACTGCCCATTTTTTACCCAATTTGAAAGAAATAATTTGTTTGCCATCTTAAAAAAAAAAAAAAAGCAAAAGTCAAGCCACAGCAAAGGGACCAGATGCGAGGCCTGCTTCAGCAAAGAAGCAGAAGCGTGCTGTGCCCCAAGCAGACAGGCATGTGCATCCCTGGGCACTGCGTGAAGCAATGCCTCCTGACAGGAATCCCCCAGCATGCGCCAAGCCCAGGAGCTGGACATTAGCTTCTTTACGGCAGATGCCTATTCAGCTTTCCAAAGTAGAGAGCAAAAGCAAAGAAAGAGAAAAAGAAAGTTGAGGGCACTGAGAGAGATGCGAAACAAAAACTAGCTTCACAGCCCAGTCAGTGAAAAATGGTAATGCCCTTCATGTGTTATCATAAAAGCATTGCTTGGTGGAAATCAATGAAACAGTTTCTTCCACACTTGATTTCTCCATATATCTCAACCCCCTTCTTTTCAGTGTCATTGAGTAAATATGATGTCCTTGAACTGCTGATTCTAGGCTGAGAGAACTCAGAGTTCACAAGTTTTACATGGAAATTTGAAAATGTGAGAACCCACTTGTAGGAGTGGTTACCAGCAGCCAGTACCTGTTGTCCCATGCCATGGGATGGCTTTGCAGAGCTTAAAAAAAAAATCAGAAAATGTATTTAACAATATCTTTTCACACAGTGGTTTAAATTCTCGTGGCAGTTTGCCATCAAACTAGTTTTATTCAATTCATAGTGACTTCAAAGACCACAGAACAACCACCCGAGGGCTGTGTTTCTCAAAATATATGTCAGCAATAGAAAGGGGAAAATATGCTTCCTTTGGTAGATATAAAAGAAAATGACACTAGGTACCTCAGTACTGATGTTTTCCGGGTTTGATTTGCCAGTAAGCTATTTTTTTAAAATGTGGCATGTTCCTAATTCTTATTCAGTGTCAGTTTAAAAATGAACATTTTTGTATAAAAAGAAAATACGAAGGGGAAAATATTAAAAGGAAAAGGAAAGGAGTACTAATGAGTGACCCGAGTAGGTTAGAGATAGCAGAGGGGTAGAAAGTGGTCAGAAATCCTCTTTTACGTTCTGAGGTTGGGAAGGCACTGGCCATGCATCCAAGAGGGGCTAAAAAGAAAATGAAAATAGAATCTACCTCAATCAATACAACAGTAACTTGCTGAGGTCTCAGGTCCCTTTCTGCTCCTTTTAGCCAATTCCCACCAGGGCACCTTTTGTTTGTTTGTTTTGTTTTGTTTCTGATACATGCATCGGAACAACCATGCCGCTCACCCTCTCCTCTCTGCTTAGGGCCCTCAGTATCCCGCAGGATCTATGTATGCCCTCGCAACAGTACACAACGCAGAGGCTCTAGCTCCAACATAGGAGGCAGCCCATGTCCGTCCTCCCCTCATGTGTCCATTTATTCTTCTGGTTTTGGACTAAATGTTCTCTGCTCATGAGCTCTTCTCTAACCTCATAAATGAACCAGCCAATGCTAGTCCTCATGGGTCATCTACATAATAATCGTGGTTTCTATTGGTTTTAATTGGTTAACATCCTTTTTGCAAATCAGAAGATCTACTAAGACTGAATTCATTTTCTGCAAGGTTGGGTTACAGGAGTCAGAGAAGATGATAATCTTGCTATACCTTTCAGAGAAAAGTCTTTAATGTTGTCACTTTCCAATATTTTTTAAGGAAAATGCTCTAGTATGACAGTAATTTAAATAATGTGGGAAGTAAGTCTGTAAAGATTCTAAGTGTGCTGAGTCAAAGAGCGATGTAGCTTTGTTTTGAATGATGCTGAAATAGAGGCACAAGAATATTCTCACAGCAGTCACTTTGTTCACAGAGAGAGCCATAGCATCATCACATCTCTAGCTCATTCTCCACCTGGCTCAACTGTCGTGGTCACTGTGGAATTCTCCCAGCAAGTACTCTGAGAAGAAATGCTCTCTTCAACCTAAAGATCACTTTGAAAATCACCCATGCATCTAGTCACACCCAGTAGGACCAAGCGCCACTTTGTCACATGCTCTGAGACCTTGGGCAAGTTCACAAACTCCTCATTATTTTACAAAATGGCATAATGAAGACAGCAATTACACTAATATCTCTGTCATTCTCTGAACATGAAATGAGAATTTGAGAATGGACACAAGAAAAGTAAGTAGCCTAAAACTCCACATTTATAATAAAGAAAGATGCTAGTTCAGGGTCCACCTGACTTAAGAACTCACATGGTTGGCTAATATGTCATACCTCACTGGGTTTGGCACTGCTCTCAACCTGTATTCTAGACACTTAAAAGAATAATGGTGCTAGAGTGAAAGTATTCTCTCAGGCTTTCACGAAGAACAAATTGGTCAAGCAATAGTCATGTCTCATC
>PVKN010029832.1:0-12866 GCA_004027915.1 Capromys pilorides
GGCTGGTCTTGAGCTGTCCCAAAGGTTTTCCCCACACTCATTGCCCTCTTCTGCATCCTTCCTCCCAGGAGTAACACACAAGTCTGTCCTCCTCTCCACCAGCCTGCTCACATTCAGGCCCAGGAAAATCAGTTCCCATTACTTCACCCCAAATAAACCTTTCTGACCATTGTTCTTAACCAAGCGTAGGTGTCCACTCATGACAGCAGCCTGGAAAACAATATATCCTTCTGGGTATAGTGAATGGTACATGTTCATAACACCAGCATTCTAGGAGGCTGAAGCAAGAGGAAAACAAGTTCCAGCCTAACCTGGGCAAGCTGCTACCTTAAATTTAAAATAAATAAAGAATTATTGGAAATGAAATTCTTCCCAATATAGAATTATTAGCCAAGAACAGGCAATACAGCCTGGTATGAAGGCCTTGGGATCAATCTCCAATACCTCAAAAACTAATAAAATAAAATAATAATCCTTCTATTGTTACATTGTGAAGTTGAATAGTCACCAGACAAGTTTCCAGGACTTCACAAATATCACAAAACTGAGCTCCAGAAGTGAGAGTACTTTCCATTTGATGGTGCTATCCAGGTAAAGGAAAAGAGAACACAGGAGTTGAAAACACAAGGGCCTGACTCTTGCTTGTCCAGATCTTAGGGAAAGGGTAGAAGCTACAGACACAAGTCCACACACCAAATCCTCCCCCAGGAAGTCTCTCTCTAACAGCATCTGGTATTTTTGTTCCGTATGACAACATTGTCTGAGCTCCACATGTCTACTCCCACCCCAAGTTACAAGAGCTCCTCCAGGCCAAGGGGTGAGGAAGGGCAGGCAAGTTACAGGCCCCCTCCACAGCGTTGACTGGGGACCACTCATGTGCAGGAAAAGTCCCCTGAACAAAATCTGTCTGTTCCCCTACAGGCCGCAGACACTGTGCCAGGGTAATGACTCATTAGTTCTCTGTCCCGACCTTGGTCTGGGACACACCCACTCAACCATGGCCCTTCTACCCAAGGGCCACCGGTGACTCCAGGAAGGATGGGTTCTCCACAGAGAGCTTGGGCAGGCAACCTGCAGAAAGAAGGCTCTGTGGAGTACTTCCAGGCCTGGACCCTAGAGCAGGATGCCTGCATCCGTGTGCACTGACTCCCTCAGAGTTCACACCTCACCTGTGCAAACATGAGCCCCTTCCCTCCCACAGCCCTGTCCTTTGGGACTCTGAATGTGTTGGCTGACTTTGACTTCAAGAGTATAGAGCCTCTGGATGGATGGTGTGGAGGACTTCCTTTCTGCATCTGAGAAGCTTCCAGAAAAGCTTTGTCCATGAGAGAAACATATTTCTCTCATCAGTCATGGACACCACCCACATGTCTTTGTTGATGGAAAGCTGGATAAAGAACCAACCAGTTGTCTGGAGCGAGCTTCAGATTTGTGGTTCTTTCTAAGATTGCACTTGAGACTTGCTTCACAGGACTGTTGTGTGGAGTAAATGAAGCAATAATAATAATGCAGACAAGCTACGCTACGACCCGGGCACCTCCTGAGTATTGTCTGGCAACTTCCTCAGAACTTCCATCCCCAGGCTCCAGGAAGCACAGGCTCTGTCTTAGTTACTTCTCTCATTGCTGAGGTAAAACACTCAACATCGAACATTAAAGGAGACAAGATTCCTCTGGTTCACAGTTTGCAAAGGTATCAGTTGGTAACCAGCTGACTTCAAGGCAGGGGGACGTGGCAGATAGACATCCCAGAGGAGAAACAGTTATTGGTAGGTAGAAGGCAGCAAGTCAAGCATGCAAACAAGCAAGAGCTGGCCGTGGCTGCTTCATTCTCTTATATCTTATCCAGGCTACTGAGGGCAGGCAGTGCTCACACTCTAAATCCTGATGCCCTTGATTCTAGCATTACACTATGAATTAATCCCATTATCATGCACTCCAGATCCAGCCCCCGCTATAAAAGCCTCACCGATGACTGCACGAGGCTTTAGGCGATGTGTAGATACAAGCCACAGCAGCGTCTTGCTGCTCAGCTGGGGGGGTGGGGGTGGGGAAAGGAAACTGATTCTGCACAAGTTAAGTGGTCCAAGTTCACACAACGTATAAAAATCATATTGCGTGGCAAATTAAAAGGGCAGTAAGATAAAATGTGAACACTCAGACAATTTAGAGGCGTAAACAATGTTTTAGTGGTTTATAAATACTTTAGAAGGCATACATATCAATTGGCAATGGGTATGCTAATAATCAAGCTAGTTTATTTATCTATTCAATAAAAATGATTTCTATGTTTCTGCCACTGTTTCAACGCCCCCCAGGCAAATTATTTCTTGAAATAGATGTTACAAACCTTCAGGTAATCTTGATTGGTTTATCTCATGTGACCTCCTAGGAGTTAATATTACTTATCTGTCCAACAAATATATTTATTCAGCTCCTGCTTTGGTGCTGGGGTTAACACTGCTACTGGAAAGAGAAATGGAACTTATAAAGCAGTCACATTCTGGATCAAATCACTCTTTTGAGAGGGTCTGTCCTGTGTACTGTTGGAGGGTTAATAGCAGCCCTGGCCTCTGTCTACTGCGTGCCAGTCCCATCCTGCAAAGAGTGACAATCAGAATGTACCCAACCCTGCCAACACTCCATGAGACAAAACACTCCAGTGGAGAACCACTGCTCTAGAAGACTCATTTCTCAACCCCTGGCTGTTGTCTGCACAGGGGTTCAGGACCAGGCCACATAAGCTCCATTGGTAGAAGGGGTGTCACCGTAGATACAGGGATGGGTAGAGTGATCTGGCAAGGGCCTGAGAGGGTAACATAGATGAGCTTTGCAAACCTCGGAAGTAGAGAGAGCCATGTGACCCAAGATATGGTGGGAAGTGTGGTCCTCACCTGGGATCTGTGCGGCTCCAGATAAAGACAAAGGACAGAGTTGTTCAATGTGAGGTTGATGTAACCCTGGGGGGAGGAATATGTGTTCCAGAAAGCTTAGCAAAGCTAAAACCATTATCCAAAGTTTGATACAGTAACAGGAACAAAGGCAAACTCTTTCATTGTATTAAAAAAAAATCCAACTCTTATGACAGAGAACCCCCGAAGGCAGAAGATTTTAGACGGCTTGGGGATATATCAGTGTTTCCCCTTCATTTGCATAGGAGAAAGCCCTGCAGGGTTGTTCAAGCACTGATCCCTGGGTCCAGCCCCAGCTTTTGTGCTTCAGAAAGTCTTCAGTGGCATAAAGAATGCTGGTGTCCTCTGGGCCTCAGTGCTGGTGTCAGCAGCCAGTCACATTAATGGAGACATGGCATCTAATGTGAGAAGATGCCATTTTTAAAGGGATCCCTGAGAAGCTGTAGGGTGCCAGGGAAGGGTGGGAGAACTAGACAGTATGGGACCTGGTTGAAGAGTGAGGGGTGTCTAGTCTAGGAAAGAGAAGCTATGGGAAGAATTTAGGAGGTGCCCTAAAATGACTGAGAAGCTGTTCTGTAAAAAATAGGTTTTATTCAGTTTTGTTCCCCAAAGTCAGTCACAGTTAGTCCAAAAGAGGGATGTGAGGGAGAAGTGTGAGGTCTAGGGCTTTGGCTTGGATGTGCAGTGGAATCCTATAGCTCTAATGCAGCAACATTAAAATAGCACAAGCTCCACAGGTCACTGAAAGCCATCTAGCAACCTTATTACAAAAAAAAAAAAAAAAAAAGTTAATCAGGTGACATTAATTTTAACAACAAATACTATTTAGCGTAATACTTCCAATACATTTCCTATCAATGTGTGATTGACAGGAAATGCACCCGTGAGATAGTTTGCATTCCCCGTGCTAAGGCCAGTGTGGGTTTTACACTCACAGCTCATCCACATCTGGACCAGACACACACCAGCAGCTCTCCACGACCACATCTGGCTGTGGCTGTCAGCCACAATATGAAAGATTGGTCACCATGAGGTAGATGATTGCGAACCTGCTCGTGATGTTTGCATTCTGCAATACTCACACCCTACATGAATTTGCTCCAATGTTCCCATTGTAAATTAAAATGAACTCATTGTAAGTCTTGGTGCACAGTTTTGAGAATTTCATAACACGTTTTAAGATACGGAGAGACAGCCTGAGGCAGCCTAATTTGAAATGGTAGCAGAGATTTTTTGTGTATGAGATACAGGAGATTGAATATGATTTACCCTAACCTGAGAATAACTTCAAGTAGTTGGTTGCCGGGCATTCTACAAAGCTCGGTGGTTCTACCGCTTCCGGCAGGATTGGGTACAGCGATGGCAGAGGTGTCCCCAGGAACTTGTTCCTAGAACTCCCAGGTGCACTGACCTCTGTTCTGCCTTCGAGCTTGGTCCGGATCCCCAATGTAGACACATGGCTGCCCATGAGCTCCACTCAGAAATCGCCCTGGCAGTGAGCATGCGCAAAGGAGTCGCTTCTCTCTTCCCATAGCTCTAACCATCCTGCACCCGAGGCTCCTCGCTGTGTCTCTGAATCCATGCCTTGTGAAATGGGCGATGCGACTGACAGATACGATGGATGTGTACATTTTTAAAAAACATGACATCAAAGGACATACTACCATTAGTCCTCCTCACAATCTCCCTCTCTTCAAGCACACCTATCCCATTGTGCTTGTCACTGTCAGAAGCAGCTCTGGGACTCTCCTTTCGCGAGTGTCTCTAATTGTACTGTTGAAGCTACCTTAGTGTCTTGCATTGATCCCAGTGTTCCCTTCTTATGGTCAGCTTGACTTTGGGGAAGAACCAGAGGTCACGTCGTGCCAGATGCAGTGAATAGGATGGAGAGGGACACACCCTCTTGGTTTTACCACACTGCCTTTCTTTGGGTGGCGCTTCACAGAAACAAACAGTTGATGTGTTTATGCTTATGTCTCCTAAAGAACTGCTTCAGAAAGTAACCAGAATGGTGGTGCTTGAAGCTAGGCAGTATTTCAGGAGTAGTAGTGGCAATGTCTCTTTTGCTGTATGAAAGCCTTTGGTAAAGGAAGCGTTGTTCTTTTTTGGTCCCTCTCTGTGTGCATGGAGTGAGGGCTGAGCCACCTCTGGAGATGGGACCTTAGGAGATCAGACCTCAAGGCTTGGGGAGGGTGGGTATAGGTTCCCTAGGGTAAAGGCAGAGGCCATGATGGCTCCTTAGCATTGGGCATTAGTGACGAAGGCTGGAGCCTCCCTTTCTCCTAGGTGGTAGTCATTGTTCTTGAAAAGACCGCATGGGCCTTTCCTGCACAAGCCCTGCTTGAGTTGTCCCAGATCAGGAGCTGCATCAAGGGCAGCGACTGTAAGTAGTGAGTCCACACATGAATCTTTTTTTTCTTCTGAGGAATCTACCTAAAGAAACCTCTCCCGCTTGGGGCTGAATGTGGGTGAAAGATGGAACTAGAGTTTGAAGAATAAAGCTATGCTTCTAAAATTCCCAAGAAGTTGAGAAGACTTCAGAATGACCTCTGAAGTCTTCCGCCTTCAGAATGACCTCTGAAGTCTTCCGCCTTCACCCAACAAGGAGATTTTAGTCTTGATGGTGACTGCCTCTCCCTTAGGGCCTCCAGGCACAAGGAGATGACAATCTGGGAGAGACCACCATTGGCCATCTTTAGATCCTGTGCATCTGAGGTGCAGGCAGGGCTCTGCTTCTGTTCTGACTTCCCGGAGCCCCTCTCACAGGCAGGCTTGGTTTGCTGAGTCCCTCACTCCACTTTGCACTAATCTCCCATGAGGTTTAGTTTCCACAGAGTCACACTTTCTCTGCTCATTGTCAAAAGTTGAGTGGTTCTCAAAAGCATCCAGTTATCTAGAGCCTGAAGTCCTCTGTTGAACAATAGATTTGGAAAAAATAAAACCAAAAGGCTCCAAGATTTGGCCAAGCTAAAGAACGTATAGGGACAAGGCATCATTAGTTATATAAAATATGATTCTCGATCTAGAACAAAGGTTCACTGAGAAATAAGAGTGGTGGAAAAATATTAGTTACAGTGGGATAGGTTTCCTTTACAAATCATCAGATGTGTTCCTTGCCTAATATGTGGGCTCCTATTCAACCCTCAAGAGCCCCCCCCCAGAGGCTTATTAACCCTTTCCCTCAGAGATCTCCATTTGCTGTTCAGTTTTACCTCTTTACCTCCTTACTGCACTGACCTGAGCCCGAAAGGCAGGGTGTTTTAATGGAGGTGGCCTATCATAGACTCAGATCTCAGCTCTGTGTCTTCCCTCCCCTCCCTTGCCTTTCCCTCCCCTTCTTTGGCCTCTCACTCCTCTCCTTCTTCCCCTTCTCTTCTCCTCTCTATTCTTCTCCTCTTTTCTCTTTTCTTTCCTTTCTCCTTTTTCTTCCCTGTCTTGTTCTCCCTTTCTTCTATTCTTCCTTCCTTCCTTCCCTCCATCTGTCTCTGTCTCTGTCTCTGTCTCTGTCTCTGTCTCTCTCTCTCTCTCTCTCTCTCTCTCTCTCTCCCTTCTCTCTCCCTCTTTTCTTGCAGTGCCAGGGTTTGAATGAAAAGAAACTGTATTCTCCCAGCCCGTTTTAGTTTTTATTTTGAGACAGCCTCTTACTAAGTTTCTAAGTTGCCCAGACTGAACTCAACCTTGAGATCCTCCTGCCATAACTTCTCAGAGTGTTGAGATTATAGGTCTGCGCAGCCAGTCTACTTATAGCTGCATCATTTCTTAACAGAGTATCTAGAAAGCTTTAAACCTTGTCTAGGGTTCAGTTTCTTCAGTGACTAAAAAATACAAAGCTCTGTTGGACTACTCTTCAAGAAAAAATATATGAGCTAATGTATGTAAATGTCTAGGTGTGTGTAGTCACTCAATAAATAGTAACATTATAATTATCAGCACACTGTACTGTGGTTATTTGTTTAGAAATCTATCTTGCCCATTAGACTCTGACTTCCTCTAGGGCAGCGACTGTATCTTATTATATTTTATGTCTCAATCCAGAGTATAAAGAAATAGATGTCTGTTGAAATAATAATGTGAACAAACAAGTGGACGCCTAGAGATAAGGCGGTCATCCACAGCTGCTCTCCTGGGCACTGCGGCCCTTTGCCGGCAGTGTGGTGCTCAACACTTTCATGTTCAGTAGAAGGCTTAGCACCGTGGTAGACTGACTTCCACGGACTCTCTGTGCACAACCCATGCGGCCAACTTCCTGTGATTCAACTCATTCACAGCTAAAAGTCTCAAGTTCATTCTCAATGCCTTGCAACTATCACCATGTGATTAATTACATAAAATACCTTTTCCTCTTCCGCCTCCTACCAACCACAGTGAGCGAGCAGAGACTCAAAAATCAAAATAATAACAGTGTTAGTAAGTGGACAGGGCTCGCTTGTAAATCAAGCTGCTTCTGTCGCAT
This sequence comes from Capromys pilorides, assembly GCA_004027915.1. Lineage (NCBI taxonomy): Eukaryota > Metazoa > Chordata > Mammalia > Rodentia > Capromyidae > Capromys > Capromys pilorides. The sequence continues at coordinate 7,365 of PVKN010029832.1, forward strand.
ACTTTGGCACCTTACTATTTGCTTCCCAACTTTAAGCCCCTCCCCGCTCCCTCATTTTGAACTCGAGAACCTGCCTGTGAGTTTTCAACAGAGACCCAAACTCATCACAGAGGCCACCAGGTCAACACAGCCCTGCCACCTCCAAGCCTGAAAATTCAAGCCAGGATGTGATACAAAGAGGACTTTGGCATCTGTCCCTCAGCCCCTTGAATCCAAGGCAACATGGCTGGATGAGCTCTTTTATAAAATGCTATTTTATCTGGAACCAAGAGCTCCTTTCAGTACATGCTGTTAATTTTGTTCTAACCATATTTTATAAATGCAAAGCCAGGTCCAGTGGTTCCACTGAGACTACATTTCCCAATCATGAGGGAAATGGCATTTGCAGGAACATCTGAAATGTTCCTTCAGTAGCCTGCATTTTTGTAAGCCCTGTATGAAACCTCCATGTGGGCATGACTAATGGATCCACCTAATTAAATTTTTACAGCATTCCAGGGCTGGAGTGTCAAATGTTTGCTTCCAGCTTGTCTCCCTGTAACACTGTCAAATAAGTCTCCCCTCCCACCTCCTCCTACACACACCTTGTTTTAGGGTCTGGAGGCTGCATTCCAAGGCCACAAGAAATTAGAATTGGGTTGATGAGGATGAAGAAATGGATTGCCAAAGAGTCAGATTCTGGAGTTGGATGTTCCAGTGGACACGCAGTGGTTTATGCCACCCCCAGAGGGGCCAAGAGGTGATTCTTCTGGGCCAGGACCTACCTAGACTTTGGTCACTGTCCCTTGCCCTAACCCCTCCACCCCCCACCACATCCACACTAACACATTCATGCTCCAATGAGTCCACTAGCACATACCTGCACACACCTGCCCTGGTAATGCATGATTTGCAAAGAACCTTGGTGCCCCCATGGTAGAACACAAGGACTCTACTCCTGGGCCCCTACTGAGCCAAACCATCAAAGATTTTCCTTTCTAATTCATCTTCAGAAAATCACTAACCACAAGCAGTTCAGAAAACCATCTCCTTCCAAGAGAGCCATCCTAACGTGGGAATCCGTCCACTCTGTGACAAATGGTTGATTCAAGTCAGGGTGAGACAAAGTGGTCATAAATTCATGATGCAACCCAGCAAGACTTCTTGGCAGCCATTCTTCCTGGGTCCAATCCTGGAATGGTTGATCCTAGAACCGTATTGAAGAAAAAGTGCTCTGAGACCAACAGGGCTTTGGAGTCAGGTGGCTCTGCAGCAGCTTCAGTTGGCATCAGGTACAGAAGTCTGAATAAGTGACATGGTCCAACTGAGCCTTAAGCTCTTTATCTATAAGCTAACAAATTAGGATGTCTCTTTCTCCACTCCCAAGGAAAAGAGATCATGTAGGAATACTTCAAGCCTGGGGTGTTGGGGGATCCCATAACAAGAAGCGACTGACCGATGGTTAACCTGGCAGAACCTCTACCTCCCACACACTTCCACTGGGGAAGTTCTCCCTGTTAATATAGATTTTGTCAGCTATGAGTTAGAAAGCTTTGTGCAAGTGTCTCAGCCTCTCTCAATACCATGTTGCTGCATCAGAATAAAAATCATATGACAGGGCTACTGGGAGAATTGTTACATCAGTCTACTATGAAAATGTATGGTAAACCAGGTGAATGAGAACAAATTACAAAAAAAAAAATGCCTGGCCTTTCTTCTTGGTATTAATTTATAGAGATAATCCATAGGCAAGAAGAGCAAAGGCCTATTTTCTCTTTAGAGAAAAACAGAACTCTAGGAGAAGAAAGAGAGGTGCAACATTACAGCTGCTGGAGAAGAGCTCATGCCCAGAGTGTGACCTGGTATTCTTCTGGTCACCCAAGGATGAGTCCATGTCCTGAGTCACCTGGACCACAGGAAATAGCTCTCTACCTGTATTTAGTCTTCAGATAAGATGAACTGATCCTCAGAGGGAAGAGTTTTTCTTTCCCCCTTGAATTAGAGCATTTCTTTCTAAAGAGGGTTGTTTTTGTAGACAGAGAACAGATAGTGTTGTGAAAGTGGTGAAATGGCTTGAATGGTGCATGTGCAAGAAGATATATGGGTTTTTGGACTTCATAAGGCTGCCATTTCTCAGCTCTGTGTTCTCAAGCAACAGCCTTAATCTCTCTGAATCCAAGGTTCAGGGCCTGCTCTGTGGGTTTTCAGGATGCTGAGCATAGAGGACTATGCTGAATGTTTGACAAACTGTCAGCATGAAGCAGGCAGGGTCTTCTCCAGAGACCCCTGACTCTCCTCACCCGTCTCATGCTTGGGAAGAAAGCCAACACTATCTCAGGAGTGACTCTGCATTGAACTCTGGGCTTGTCTTGGGTGGAAAACCTATTATTTAATTGGCCACTGTTATGGTTTATGTCTAGTTGTCCCCCCAAAGCCTCATGTAGTCATGGGGCAAGGACTTCTAGAGTTTGAAACTAACTCATGATCCACTGGGATTATGTGTTTTAGTACTTCTGGGATTATGGATGTAGTCTGAGGAGGATATCCTGAGACAGAGAGCCTGAGTGTAACATAAGAGAGACAGAGAAATAGACTCCCTCTCTGTTACTTTCTTTTGCCCTGGTGTTGTTCTGCCTTCATAAACTGCTCCCTGCCATGTATCAGTCTCCCTTGGAGCCAGACAAGTATGGACTGAAAACTTCAGTAACTGTGAGCTGAATAAACCTTTCCTTCCTCTATTTTGTGTGTCAGGTATTTGTCCCAGCAATGAAAGAATAATAACTGAGACAGAGTTTGGTACCGCAGGATAGGGGTCATTGCTGTGACTAAGCTGACCATGTGGATTACAAGTTTTTGGGAATGGCTTATGGAAAGAGGTAAGAAAGGTTTGGAGAGCTCCTCTACTTGCAAAGAGCTGGATAAACTTCAGCTGTTTGGTAGTGCAGATTCTGGTCAGAGCTCAGACCAGCACCAGAAGACTGTCTGGAAGCCTGAATATAAAGAATGGCTTATGGGCAGAGATAGGAAAGGGTTGGAGAGGACTTCTACTTGTGAAGAGCTGGAAAAGCTTAGGCTTTTCTGTAGGGGAGATTCTGGTCAGAGCTCAGACCAGAAGACTGACAGAAGGCCTCCCTGTAAAGACCAGGCTGGGGGAGTTTCTGCTGGGAAGAAGGATTGCATTGGTTATTGGACCTCTGATGATTTGTTCTATGGCTTGGCTGAAAGTCTGTCTGAATTTTGCTTGTGCCCAGAGATATTGCCTAAGACTTAGATTAAGCATGGTAGACTGATTAATCTTTCAAGAGATATTTCAAAGCAGCAAACTATTGGGGCAATGGCATGGTTGTTATTGGGGTCTTTTAGCCAGGTTTATGTTGAGAATCAAGAGCAAATAGCCAAGCAGGATGATTTAAAATGTGAGTTTGGCCAGAAAAGAAGCTCTAATAAAGCTGTGGACTTCAAAGATAAATAGAACCAAAAGGATCTCCATTGCTGGGAAGGAACCAGAGAATCAAAAAGATGGCCTGAGAGCATCACCTGAGGTGGCAGTTCTCCACCCTTTGTAGCCTCAGGATTGTAAGGGAGAGAGACTCTGCTTTCAGAAGAAAACCACAGAACCCCAAGTTCCAGAGTGGTGGCAGTGGCCACACCAGGTTCCAAAATGGCACCAGCATGGATAATTTGTTCCTCGGGATCAGGATCAGAGTGTTCATTAATCCAGTCACTCTAGCTCTACAACCAAAAGAGAAGAAAGCCTGGCTACTGCTCCAGCTGGCAGCAGACCTTAGCATCATCTACAAGGCATTGGTTTTCGGCACATTCAGAATGCAGGAGTTACTAGGTTAAGAAGGCTTCCATCTCAATTTCAGAAGAAGGTTTGGGAGGTCAGGCAGTGTGCCCCTGAGAAGGCAGTGTGCAAAGCAGAAAGTTAAAAGTCAATTCAATGGAAACCCCAGAATTTTGGAAAAGTCAGAAATGTGGATCTTCTAAGGGAAACTGCAAAGAGGGAGCAAATCTGGCCTAAGAGAGAAGCCATGGAAACTACCACCATGAGTGCCATAGGAGTGGAGCCGTGTAAGGCCTTTGGAGCTCACAACTCAGTGCAGACTGCTTTGGATGTTCCAGTTGGAACTATGGGATTGACTGTTTGCCCTGCTGGATTTTGGTCTTGTGTTGGTACCTGTGTCTTTTAAAATGGTAATATTTATCTTGTGTCTCTGAATTTTGGATATGTTTAACTTTTCTTTTGTATAGGGGCTCACAGTTGAGAGTTTGCCTTGCATCTTGGAGGAGACTTGAGACTTGAGCTTTGCAGCAATGCTGAAACTGTTGGGACTTTGGTATCTCTTCGAGATGGACTAAAATATCTTTTGCACAAAGGGATGTGCTTGAGTCTTTGGGAGTACAGGGAAGAAATGTTATGGTTTGTGTCTAGTTGTCCCTCCAAAGCCTCATGTAGTCATGGGCTGGGGACTCCTAGTGTTTGAAACTAACTCATGATCCACTGGGATTATGTGTCTTAGTACTGCTGGGATTATGGGTGTGGTCTGAGGGGATATCCTTAGGCAGAGAGCCTGAATGTAATATAAGAGAGACAGAAAAATGGACCCCTTCTCTGTTGCTCTCTGTTTTCCTGGTTGGCTGGTTGTCTCTGTCTGTTGCCTCTGTTGCAACTGTTATTGTACTGCCACCATGAACTCCTGCTCTCTGCCATGTACCAGTCTTCCTTGGAACTGGCCGAGTATGGACTGAAACCTCCAGTCACTGTGAGCTAAATAAACCTTTCCTTCAATCATTTTGGGTGTCGGGTATCTGTTCCAGCAATAAGAGAAGAGTAACTGAGGCAGCCACTAAAGCAGGTTGGGAAAAAAGGGCCACTAATAATTTGTCCAGTTCCTTGAAATGTGAAGCATAGAATGACCATGTGGTCCATCAATTGTGATCCTAGATATGTCTCCCCAAGAAGTGAAAACAGATGTCCAAACAAATATTTGTACAATAGTATTCATCATAGTCCTGGTTACAATACCACAATGATGAAACCCAAATGCTCATCAACTAATGGATAGGCAACCAAAAATGCTGTCTCTCCTAACAGTGCAATAGTATTCAGTTACAGAAAAAAGGTCTGATGCATACTGCAACCTGATGACATTGAAATCATTATGTTAACAAAAGCAGATACAGATAATCATGTGCTGTATAATTGTATTTCTAAGCAATCTCTAGGTTAGGCAAATCCATAAAGACAGGAAAGAAATTAGGTGTGGTCAGGAGCCATAGAGAGTTGGAAATGCAGAGTGAGAGCTTAAAAGGCACAAGATTTTCATTGAGGGAGGTGAAAGTGGCTTGGAACTTGAGATGAGGCTTGCAAAACATTAGGAATATTCAAAGTGCCACTGAGGTGCACACCTGAAGATGCGGAGTGAACTTTTACCTTAGAGAAAAAAAATTTCTAAGTCAGTGTGTGGGTGTTTCAATGACAGATTGAAGAAAATGGAAAGAAGCAAGAGAGAGAGAGAG